>JAHKKF010481386.1:0-13075 GCA_019740295.1 Labeo calbasu | reverse complement strand
TTCACGCAGCAGCTCACAATCGCTTTTTGAATATTGTCTGTATGAACGTGCAACAGGAGTCAAGCCCGTATTCCTTATGAGTAACAATAGCAACACAGACACAAGCAATATCAAAGATGGTGACGTCCGTAAACTAAAAGTATTACCGGTTTCTGACACGACATAAATCCAATCTAGCTGCGAGTTCATCCATCAAATCATCATTAACCGACAGCAGTTTTTAAATATGAAAAATTTTAAATTGCGAAAAACGCAAAACTGACGGGAGGGAGCGACTCCGGTGGAGACTGGACATAAAACTTTCAAATGACACACTGCTCATTTCTCCGTCACTGTAAGTTACCAAAACCACAAGTTAAAGCACGCAGCACACGGTGGACGCGCGTTTGTGCAGCAGAGCGGCTCTCTCGCACTGTATGATGTGACAGACAACTATAGTTGTCCAGTCCTGTTCTGTTCACACAGAGCGTGTGTTCCAAGAATGCAGTTGTGAGTCCTGAAAATTTGCAGGTGTGAGTTTGGTTATAGAACATGGGTTGTCACACCCTTAAATAACCGCACTGTGTGTGAACGTAACCGTATTAAGGACTCAAATACGGTATCGACAACCGTATTCTGCTGCTGTGTGAATGTGGCCTTAAATTATAAGTCTAATAAATGTTAAATTAAAAGCTCTCAATTATACTGTAATGCTAAATGGCTATAGTCAATGGTTAAATATTAGGACAAAATTCAGAGACATCAGTTTGTATCAGTAATACTTGCCTTGGCATTAAACAAATATTAAAAATATACTTCCTTTATGTTGTTTCTACATTAATTTGAAGAATGAATGTGAAATTACTGCAATATAAAAGTATAATTCAAAATTGTAATGTTAGGTGGGATTAATCACAATTAATCGTGATTAATTTCAGAAAAAATGTGATTAATTAGTTAATTTTTTTAATCTATTGACACCACAGTTTTATTTTTAGATTGTATTGTATTTCAATGCTGCTTCACCGACCATGCATTGTAAATCTGCATCTGTCAGACACCAAACAACTACTTACAAAATGGATTAAATATATAGAACTGTAAATCCTTTGAGCAGTACCCTCATGCTTGCTTTACCTTTCAAACTGGAAAGTTCAAATCGAGGGTCAAATCTACCATGTTCATCAGCCCAGACAATCAACCTCATGCAACACGACTCATCTTTGATTAAGACTCGTTCAGTGCCCTCAATTATACTGTGTGACATAACAGCAATTTTCTGAGAAAAGTAAAACTGGAAATGTAGAGACAGTCAGTCATGTCAGATTATTTTAAATTCTTCACGTCCAACATTCTCATTTGAGTCCTATTCTTTGAATTCTTTCAAGCAGCAAGTTTGAATTAGCCATAAATGTAGACAGTGGCAAGATTGTGAGTTTATGCATATTTCAGGTAAAAGGAAATTACAGGACATTCATTTTGAGGTTAACAAGCCACCATTCTTTCCTGAAAAAAAAAATCATACATGTAAAATCTTCAAATTTGTAAAAATGTATAGGCTAGCAGCAAACATAATTCACACAAATCTTTGGGGAAACAAAAACTGCTAGCAAAAAACATTAAGAAGTAAATCCTGTATTTGTAAGCATGATTCACCTAAAACATGAAAACATTATTTTTGACACTCCTTTTCACACAAGTATGATGATGAAAAAAATATGTGCCATAAATATCAGACAGACTCTTTTTACCAATGAACACACATTATGTGTGGATAGAGAGAACAATTCAGTAAATGTGAGTAACACACTGCTATAAGCAACTGTCTTTCAGACTAATCAGAAACATATGTGGATTGCAGTGTGCCTGCAATATCACTGACAAGGACAGCAGAGTTTTGGCAGATTCAGCACAACACTGATCCACTCTGCCTGTGTGTTAATTGGCACAGGGCATGTTTCATCTCAGCCAGGCTCTGAGTTTTAGCTGATCCTTGCCTATCCTTAGTTGGCCCAATACCACCTCCAGATGAACTGGTATAGATAGAAGACTGCTCACCAGATGGGGTGAAGTCCATCATCCATCTGCCTTAAAGCTGATCTCCTACCTGATCCTCATTAGTCTCCTGCTCCTCCAGAATGTACAACCCGTACATCTTACAAGTTCAACAGTGTACCTTATATGAAAAATGTATGTTTTCTGACATCCACCGCAGTCCACATTTGAGTTCACAACTGCACAGGAAGAGGTGACATCATTCTAATTAAAAAGGAGAGCACAACAAAATAGAACTGAAATTACACACAAGGTTCAGTCATTAATTTAAAGGGATAGTTCACCAAAAAAAAAAGAAAATTCTGACATTAATTATTCACCCTCATGTTGTTCTAAAACCATAAGACCTTCATTCGTCTTCAAGACACAAATTAAGATATTTTTGATGAAATCCGAGAGCTCTTTGACCCTGCATAGACAGCGAGAGTCCTACCACGTTGAAGGTCCCAAAAGGTACCAAGAACATCGATAATATAGTCCATGCGACATCAGGCGCTAGGGTGACGTGGAGGAGAAGAATTGTTGACTAAAGTTATTTTAGTGTTTTTTTTGTTTTGTTTTTTTCTTGCGCAACAAAAAGTATTCTTGTAGCTGCATAAAATTATGGTTGAACCACGGATGTCACATTAACTATTTTGTCGATGGTACCTTGGTACCTTTCTGGACCATGAACGTGGTCCATTGCTGTCTATGCAGGGTCAGAGAGCTTTTGGATCAAAAATATCTTAATTTATGTTCTGATAGCGAACAGAAGTCGGGTTTGGAACGACATGAGGGTGAGTAATTAATGACAGAATTCTTTGGGTGAACTATACCTTTAAGTGTTATCACAACAGTAAGAGTGTGTATGTTTCAAATATAGGAGACTAACAGCAAGATCGTGATTTTGCTGTTGCTTTTATACTACAGTTTAATAAACAAGAAGGTAATACTGAACAACTTAAATTTAAACACATTATTACTCGTTACTTTGTCTGTTTTTTTTCACTGTCAGGGAAACACTCTGAGAAACACAGCAGCTGGTGTTTTGTATTTAAATCAATTTGGTTGAGTGAATCACTCAGTGGCTCATAGTCACTTTTTTGTACTTGAATTAATCAATTTTTTTGAACAAAACAATTGACTGAATGATTCAATTACTCACCCATGAGACTTGTTTCATTTCTGAATGAATCACTGTTTAGAACAAATCAGATCAGTGAATGATTCCATGATTTAATGACTTGTCACCACCTACTGGTGCATTAGTTAAACCCGGTGTATTAAAATATTAAAAAGATTAAAGAATATTATGCCTCTTTTTACAAGATGTATAAGTCTCAGGTGTCCCCAGAATGTGTCTGTAAAGTTTCAGCTCAAAATACCCTACAGATCATTAATTTTTATCATTTTTAAAATGCCTATTTTGAGTGGAAGCAGAAACATGCTGTTTTTGTGCATGTCTCTTTAAATGCAATTGAGCTGCTGCTCCCCTCCCCCATTTCCAGAACAGTGCTGTGCCTTTACAGCTCATACCTCAGATACTCAAAAAACATCTCTTTAGTTTTGATTATCGCGATGAAATAATGCATTTCAAAGTCATATCAGTTTAAACTTCTGATATAGGGTTTTCTAAATGCACACATTCGAAGCATGCGCACAGAAAGCGGCTGTCACACGGCATGTGAGTACAAAACTAAGTTAATACAGTGGTGTTGTGGGTGAGGCCTGTAAAACGTGATTTCACATTTTACAGATTCTGCAGACGGTTTGTTCTGAAACACTGCTTATGAGTTATGGAGATTTAAAAAAAAAAAAGGAGCGGGTGGATTTTTATAATTATAGGGTGGCTGTGTACACACTCTGCCAACACACATTTATGGTCAAATAACATGTAAAACAACATGTTAATTTTGCATAATAGGTGCCCTTTAAAAACAAACAAACAAGGCAATAAGAACATTATAAATATAGACCCATCTATAGAAATATACAGCTCTGAATAAATCCAAACAAAGGCTGATGCCCATTTTTTGTTTCAGCAACAGTCTGAGTGACAAAACTACTGATGCAGTCTGCAGCAGAGGAGACGTGGTTAATATGCTAGAAATTGAAAAGTCAATTGGAATAGAGACAAGTCTGTACCATGATAGGATTAGAGTTAGTTATGCAACTGATAGGCTGTGCCTCAAGGATCAGCTCATCTCAGAGCTGAAAGAGTGTGTGTAATGGTTGCTTTTCAGTGATTATAATGGATAGCATCTGACTGACAACTATTACTGAGAATTAATAATGGTGTGAATTAGATTGGAACCTAATTTTGTTTAAAAGCGAAGGCTTAGACTGACTGCTTTCTCAATTGTGTTCAAAATGACTTGCCTTTGACGCAATGCAAAGATCACAGCAGGTCATTGAATCGTGAGACCCAACAGATTTTCCTAGCTCTGAAAGAGCACATATTTTATTTAAGCCCCTAATGATTGGGTTCTGACTGTACCCATAGCCTCATTAAACCACCTCTAATGCCACAGTCTGTCCGGGCCTTTTTTTATAACAAGACCAGGTGGCCAGTCTAACATGATTTATCCCCGTTCGAATCCTCTCTCTTGTACCGCAGGGGTCTCTTTGTGGCCCAAATCAGTGTTCTGATTAAACCGCAGCACTTTAAGTCACCGGTACCTTCAGCTGAATAGAAACTGAGAGTTAAACAGAGCTTGTTACAGGTAAAGAAGCATCTTATCCAAAAGATACCTGTATAAGTCTAATCTCGACATAAATGGAGAAACCATTTCATCATTTTACTTATTGTATTCTCAGCTGCCCACGTCTCTCTCTCTCTCTTGCTCTCTTTTCCCAGAATTCTCAAAGGAGAGCATGCAGCTATCTGCCCTTTTGTTCCCTCATTCAGATGATTTGAGAGAGAGTTGTATTCCCCAGATCTTAGTGACTGAAATATGTGAGACCGACATAAACACGTTCACATGTTGCTGTCCATCTCATGCATGTCTGAACCTGCTGTTTTTGGGGGAAACACAATTATGTACACACACTCTCCAGCTCTGTCACTCTAACCTGCTCGTTTCATCGTCCAGCTGTTGCTGCTCATTGTGTTTCAGCTCCCCATCTGTCACAATATACACTTTGCTCATAATTCTGAACACACTTGCATGCACTCCTCTGACAGAAGGTCATCATGAGATGAGATTAAATTCTAATATAAATTGTCAGATTTTAATTTTGAATTATTATACCCAAACATCTTTCTTTGATTGCTCTGTTTGTAGTAGTGAAAAAGATATTCTGCTGTTTGGTTTTAATGTGTGTATATTACAATGATGAGGAGGGGATGTTTTTTTTTATCCTTTATTTTGATATAAATATAGTTTAATTTAGTTAACTACTTGTACTGTCACAAAAACAACAGCCTACAATTCTCATTTGTATTTTTACATTTACAATTAGTGTTTTGTTTGTTAAAAATAAACATACATGCATCTCATCAAATTTTACATTTATTGTATACGCTATCAGTCAAATGTTTTTGGATAGTACGATTTTTACTGTTTTTTAAAGCATTCTCTTCTGCTCACCAAGCCTGCATTTATTTGATCCAAAGTACAGCAAAAACAGTAATATTGTGAAATATTTTCACTATTTAAAATAACTGGTTTCTATTTGAATATATTTTAATAATTTATTCCTGCGATTTCAAAGCTAAATTTTTAGCATCATTACCCCAGTCTTCCATGATCATTCTTTGTAGTCTTTATAAGAAGTATAAGAAATATAAGATGATTTATATTATTATATTTCTGATTTTGCTCAAAAAACATTTATTTTTACTTATACGTTTATTTATACTTTTATTTGTCAAGGATGCTTTAAATTGATCCAAAGTGATGATCAAGACATTTATAATGTTACAAAAGATTTCTATTTCAGATAAATGCTGATCTTTGGATCTGTCTATTCATCAAAGAATCCTGAAAAACAAAACTCAACTCTTTTAAATATTGATAATAATAATAACAAATGTTTCTTGAACAGCAAATCAGCATATTATTTCTGAAGGATCATGTGACACTAAAGAGTGGTGTAAAAATGCTGCACATTTCGCTTTGACCACAGGAATAAATTACATTTTAAAATATATTCAAATAGAAAGTAGTTATTTTAAATAGTAAAAATATTTCACAACATTACTGCTTTTGCTGTATTTTGGATCAAATAAATGCAGGCTTTGTGAGCAGAAGAGACGTCTTTAAAAAACATTAAAAATCTAAAAAAAACTTTTGAATGGTAGTGTATATTTTAAAAATTAATAAAATAAAATAAATAAAAAATAAAAATGTTTATTTTATTGTGAACTGATGTTCAGCAGCTGATACTACAGTATATGTTATATTATCCTATAGTATTTGTAAGTGAACAAAGTACAAATTTCACAAAGCTGCCTAAGTGATTCCAGTATGATGAAAAATACATGAGAGGAAAAGAGTCTCCTATGTCCTTCACTTTGACTATAAACGAAATAGCAAATATCATAAAGCTCCTTGAGGTATTTTTACGGGTCACAAAGAGTATTTCTCCTACCTGTTAGCAGCATGATGGAATTCAACACTTGTTCTGAAATTTATAACTGATTTAACATAATGTGAAAATCTGAGGCTGTAGCAAAGGAACAAGGTGTTGAGTAGATCTGTTGATATCTATATAGGTGCAAGACACAGTCATATTTGAGCTGACCAGACTTAATTGGACATGGTGAGATGAGACGTCTGGCATTTTGTCCTTTGAGATCATGTGGATGAGTTTATTAGTGAGATGGAGCTAGAGATAAAGAAGTCAACACAACTCTATGCCCTTCAGAGGGAACAATCTGTGTGTTTGTGCTTAAGTGTTTTATAGCAATTTTCTAGGCATATTCCCTTGTGTTTTGTAGCAGCGCTTCTTCTCTTGCCTGATAGATGTATATTCTAGAATTCAGAAGAACTGTTGCAGTTTTTCTGCATACTGTGTTTCATATTACACTATAAGGTCTCAGAGGAATAAACATATTCAAACGTACGCTTATTAACAAACATAATTAAGTAAACAAAGCCATGCCTCCCATAGTGCTGTTTTAATAAAACAGCACAGTGTGTTGAATTTGTGTATGGAATCTTATAAAGAAGCCTCCATACATTCAGCACAAGCTTATACATTAAAAGGATAGTTGACTCCAAAATGAACATTTGCTGAAAATGTACTCACCCTCAGGCCGTGTGAGTTTGTTCCTTGATTGAACAGATTTGTAGAATTACTTTACTTGCAGTGTGTGGGTGCTGTCAAGAATGAGAGTTCAAACAACTGCTAAAAACATCACAATATCCACAAGTAATCCATACGTCTCCATTCTATCAATTAACGTCTTGATAAGGCGAAAAGCTGCATGCTTAAGAAACAAATCCATCATTAAGGTGTTTTTTACTTCAAACCAGTGCATCCAGCTAAAATACATCCAGTCCCCAATCCATTATATTGCTTTCTTCAGGGAATAAGTCATCTCATCTGAAATTTGAACAAATCAAGCACTGTTTACAAGCGTTCTAAACAAATATGTTGGTGTATTTTGATGTGAGAGAACAACAGGGGATGGGCTTTTTTTACTCCAAGAAGTGTTATGTATTATTGACGGATATTTTGGCCAGAAGCAACGGTTTGAACTTGAAACGCCTTAATGATGGATTTGTTTCTTACAAACACACAGCTTTTCACTTCACAAAACAATAACTGATGGACTGGAGTCATGTGGATTACTGTCAGGGTCAGAAATTAACTTTTCCATTAGGGGGCAATATTTGGAATTGATTTCCAGGGGCATTTTATTTTACATTTCTGAGGGCAATTTTTTTAATTATCTTATTTTTATAAAAACCCATATGTTGGCTTTAATGTTAGATACTTAAATTTCCCCATTTACCTTAATCAATATTTTGTTGTCAATAACAATACTCTGTTTAAAATTGTGTCTTTACAAACATGTCGGTCCATAACGTTAGCCAAGTCTAGCACAAGTAAAGCAAAAACTGTAGTCACTGAAGCTATGAAATGAATCGTCCATTTACGTCATATCTGCACTGTGTTGTGACGGAATTCGCGAGTGTGTGCGCTCATCAACAGCTCCAGCGTTTTCAGCGCAGTCTAATAAGAGCCTCTGATTGGCCAGTGCATTCCTAAGTTCAACAGAAACGCACTTGATTGGTTACAAGACTCAACGTTGTAAAAGCAATCTGATGCAAGTGTGAGCGAATATAAATGTAATTCTGTGAATTGACACTTGTCATTCATTCATTTCATTTTAATCGCGACAGCTGTAATACTTTGTTTAACTCTTTCCCCACCAATCAGGGAATTTTCCGTTATTCATTAGACAACGCTTTCCCGCCAAACAGGAATTTTACGGGTTTCCGCGTTTTCAATGTTATACACTCGGGGGCGCTATTACGCATCTCCTGAATAAATCTAGAATATGCCGAACAAAAACACAGACCAGGCAGACGGAGAAACAAGCAATCTCATATGTAAGCATATGCAAATGAAAAATAATGCGATCATCAACTCTATGCCGAATATAAATGAAAACTGCCTAATGTCGCTGAGTGAAATGTTGATACAGGAAGTGTTAAAGGCCTGTGCAATCTTTTCGAGTGCTTATGGAAGCCATCTCCTGCAGCTTTGCTTTGATAACAGTACTGATTATGATCCAGATGTAGTATTTGATAAAAATGAATTTTCTTTGGTCAGTTTTTTTTGTGAAACCTACCTATATTTGAGTGTTGATAAAAAAGAATGCTTGAAGCTAGAATAAAACAGATTTCTTTGTTTAAAAGTAGAGTGTCTGTTCTTTATTTAGGTGTATTGCATGTACAGATATTCATACAACAAAATATTCTGGGTGCCATGAAATTTTTGTGAAAATCATCAAAAATGCTGGCGGTGGCTGGCAACTTTTTTCAAAAACACTGGTGGGAAAAGAGTTAATTGTGCAGGGGCATTTTTTGCCCTTTTGTCTTGAATTTATGGAGCATTTTTGCCACAAGCCCTTGTTTATTTCCGACCCTGCTGTAAGTACTGTTTAACCGCTCTGACAGCACCCATTCACTGCAGAGGATCCTCTGGTGAGTAAGTGATGTAATGCTAAATATCTCCAAATATGATGGTGAACAAATTCTCAGCAAATTTTTATTTTTGGGAGCACTATTACTTTAATTCGTTAGGCCCACATTATACTCTCAGTCCACCTTTTTCTTCAATGTGGAAGTAAGCTTATGGGTGAGACTTCTGGTTCATTAGCCGCTATAGGAAAATAACAAGAATAACAACATGCAGCAAACGATAAAACTGTTTGCAGTTCACAGTTAAGACAATACATTAAAATAATATAGTAAGGCACACCAATTTGCAATGTCAAGCAGCAAAACAAGCTGTGTACAGCTAAAAATAGCTGGACGCAGATGAGACCAGATGCCAAGCCCATAAAATGTACAAATGCCTGTGCCTGCTCTTATGTGAAAAAAAAAATGGATAAGATGTCAGTGAGATAATAATTTCATGTTTTATTTTTGTACTGTCAATTACTTTTTCAGTTTTTATAAGAATTCTCAATCCTGTAGATGACAAACTAGGTTTACTTCAGAACTGTCATATTATGTAACAGTTCAGTATGAGTCCTTCCAGTCAGTGGTTGGATCATTTACAGAATCCATGTCAGCTCTGAAATGCCTCATGTCTTGGCACCTCTGCCCTCCTACTGAGCTGTACATCAAATCTTTTCTCTCACTAATTTAAACTCTTTCCACCAAACTTAAGATCTGCTGGTGAAGTGGTCAGATTTGGCATGTCTGTGTCAGCTCAAGTAGGCAATTAAATCGGGGAGCGGTTAGCAACCATTTCCTTCTGCTAGTCATGACAGTCCAGCTTTAGGCCAGCTACACCCCTGGAATGCGTTTCATATCTGCTCTTTACACGCCAACCTAAGGGCATTGGCAGGAGGAACAGCAAGGTGTTGAGCCACTAGCACACAAGCAGCAATGTTCCTACACCTTATTGCTGCAGATATGCAAATCCTGAAAAGGCCATGTTAGCTGTTTTCTGAAAAAAATGCAAATGTAAGCCTGTTTCATGTAAAGATAAAAAAATATATAAATGAATACATACATACATACATAAATGTAGCATATAAGAGTATGTAGACCCCTACATAGTAATACCACTGTGCACGGAACCTTCAGAATGATTGAAACATGGAAAACAAGTCAATGTATTTTATTTGTCACATACACAGTGCATTGGAACATCCCAGTTTCCCAATCTAGACTAAATTGTACTCGTATACCGGCGTCGCTGCAAGAAAAACAAAATATATGTAGGTGGAAACAAAACATCTTGGATCTCCTCCTGAGTGAGAACTACAGGATGGAAATTCAGCAGGTGGTTTATGCCTTTTGGAAGATTGCTGTTATTTTACTGAAAGGAACAATGGATGTTTTCACTATTCCTCTGTTATTTCAAGTGAATCATTTGAGCTGTTTTATAAGCAGTACAATTTGCATATGGGTGGAAGAGCTATAGATGATTTAGGTGCACAGATTTATCTTGGAGGATGATGGAACATCAGTATCACATTTTTAATTAAAAGTTATCCACTTATCTCATTCAGTCCAGGGTTACCCGGGTTTTAATTTTGCTTTGTTGAAACCAGAAGCGTCCTGTCCTTTCAAAACTAACTTTGACAGATTTTTGAGCAAATAAAATAAATATCTGAAGACTGGCCAGTTGTAGATAAAGTCCTGCAAACCTTGCCTGACAAAATTCAGACGCCATTGCGCATATGTGCAACAGCAGACTATACTGAAGTCTGAGCACATGAATAAAATATGTGAGGGAAAAGTATGTGAAAGTAAAGACAGACCCTTTATTGTGAAGGGGCAGCACACCATCTGAGAGCACAAAAAGCTCAAATGCTAAAGTCTATCTCGCTTACTTTCTGTCTCTCTCACACACATACACAGAAACTCACACTGCAATTGAATCGGCAAACTCTGAGCATGTCCGCAAAGGAACAACTGAAAAGGCGGCAATTCACACATACAAATACATGAATGGAAAAGCGTTTTTATTTTGCTGGTATCTATGACAACCTCTTGTTGTGAATGCTTAGAGAACATAAAGCGTATGTGTGTGCGAATCAGTATTTGTGTCTTTGGGAGAGTGCTGGACGGTAAAAGAGGCTGATTTAAATTCATGCATCTGAGGAAAGTGTTTGATGTCATTGATTGTAGAGCAATTACAGGTCTTGAGAGAAAGTGGAGAATAAGGGAGCCACTTAGTGTGTGTGTGTGTGTGTGTGTGTACATGTAAGTGAGAGAGAGGGAGAATGAGAAAGACCTCCGCACTAATACTGAGGTCATATCGATCATACCTGTTGGGAGATGCTGTCCCTATTTCCGTGAAATAGACAAGAAACTACACAAGCACCCAATTGATGGAGAGAAGTGGACGTATATTAATCCCAAGAGACACTTGATAGCTTGATGTGGAAAGTCCCAGTCAACTACATTCAAATTCAGTGCAGTGACTCCATCAACAGTATTTCTTTTTTCTTGCAGTCACATATCAAATTACTTGTGCCTTTCAGCTCAAAGCTAAGGAATATTATGGGGTCAGTATGATAGACAGTTCTTGTGCCATAATGTTGATTACCATGAAAATATATTTAAATAAATCCCTGTTATCTTAAAAAAAGAAAAATGGAATTAACATTAATTCAGTTGTTGAAACGTGTATTTGTAAAGCTATATAAATCCTTATTTTTACAATCATTTTAGGGTTTATGGAGTCACACTGTTTTAACAGTAAGTTGTAAAACTGGATATGAACTGGAAGCAAGCACTTTTCTTCACACTAAAATCATGTCAACACAGGGTTTGTTTACATCTTGTGCCCTGTTGAAACAGTGGTTTAATGTTTTATAGATTGCCCTCATTGACTTGTAAGTGCCTCACTAGCATAGCCGTAACCAGGGTTTGAAAATTAGTGAGGACATTGTTAAATTATACCATATTTATTGCAGCAAAATTTGTTTACCATAGGTTAGGGTGGATAATTTTATCAGCTGTTTATTATTCATGCAAAAATACATATTACTGTTATAGTTTTCATTAATAACCATTGTTATAGAGACAATAACTTTGTCTAGTGTTCTTATGAATGTTTTTAGCATGCTGTAATAAAAAATTTAACTAATAGCATGGACTTCTTCATGGCTAGTGTTCCCATATTTCATTATTTTATTCTGTAACCTACTTTTTTCTACAGATCTGTGTACTAGTGTTAAATGTTACTGTTTTTGATAGCATTGATAACGTTTAAGGTTTTTTTATTTTTTATTTTTTTGATTACTTACAGTTTGAGGCCGCGTGTCCACCAACGTTTTTTCCGAGGCTGGCATATTTTTTCAGTTGTTCTCAATGGGAGCGCTGCATGTTTTTTTTAAATGCCAGGAGGGTGCAGAGCACTGAGCGTTCGGGCGTTTTTTTCTCGGCGCCGAGACAAAGTCCCTTTCAAGGTAAGTCTGTTTACTTGGCGGCCGTATTTGCAATGCAGACACCTCATACAAGACCAAGTCCTATCTAAATGAATGAGGGAATCCTGGAATCTCAAAACGACTTGCTGAACTCGCAATATTACATATTTTAAATAAGCAACAATAAACTGATAGTTTAAATAGTGTTTAAAAAGCTTATTTATCAGGCTAGACCAGCCAATGCGCATGCGCAGTCATAACGCGCTTAGATTGCGCATGTGCATTGGCTGGCCTAGCCTCCGGTTTCTATGGGAACCAGAGCTTCTAACTGCCGCTGCAGTGACGCAATAACTTTACCAATCAGCAATTAGCCTTTTTCACAAAAATCGGAAGTGAAGTCAGCGCAGGGTAAAGTCAGTTCCGCTACAGGTCTGTGCCTATTATATTAATATGCTCTTGTCTCAAATAATGCCTTTTACCTTTTCTTTTTTGTCT
>JAHKKF010481377.1:0-10990 GCA_019740295.1 Labeo calbasu | reverse complement strand
TGTGATGTAGAGCTCTGTGTAGATCTCATTCAGCAGTGTTGGGTTTCCCTGCATCGCTGTTCCCTCATACAGACACTCAAACTTCTTCATCAGATTTGGCCTAAATATGTTGAGGACTTCGTGGCTGTAAAATAAAAAAATAAATAAATAAATAAATGAATAAACATAATGCTTTGTATATTCTGCTTCACATCTTCAAATCATATCTTTTACAGAAATGTTATACCTGAGAGCAGACTGCGTATCTCCACTATTAAAATCTAATGGCTGAATCACAGATGTGTTTCTCTTCATAGACACACAGCTGGACTCTGCTTCTGATCTCTTCTGTTGAACTGGACTAAAACAGAGAGATTCAAGTTAATTATTTAAATTACTGTATGTTACAAATCAGCTATTTATCATTATCAAATTCATTTTAAAAAGCACTTTTTAATCATTTCATACACTGTATTTATACAAAAATTGTGAGCTGAACTTTAATATTATATGGTAATATAAAATGTCATGTTATAATCATATATTATATAAATGTCACACCTGAGATCAGACTGTGAATCTCCACTGTTAAACATTAATGGCTCACGCATAGACAAGTCACTCTTCATAGACACACAGCTGGGCTCTTGATCTGATCTCTTCTGATGAACTGAGCTAAAACATAATAGATTTAATCCTCTGTCATGAGAATAATATTAATACAAGATAAAATAGAAGACATGATTAAAAAAAAAAAAAAACTTTTAGTTTCATTTCTATGCAAGAAAAACTTTGTGTTACTCAAAGTACCTGCGTCCTGGAATTACATCTTCATCTCCAGATGTTTGTGTTTCATCCATGATGGATCTGAACAGTTTGATCTTCACCACTGACTGAAGATGGAAGTGACAACAATCACAAAAACTACAGTAATTAAGCAATATTATAGTGTTATTAATCATTCAATTAAACATTTTAAGATGTTTTGTATTGTAAAGAATGAATTCTGTCTGTATAAAAAACAAAACATGAACTCTAAATTTATATATACATTTATATCATTCTCATCATGGCACAACTCAATTTGAAGACAGATGATTAAATTGCTGTAGTTCACTAGTTAATGATGGTCAGTAGTTAATGGTTTAGCAACACAGACCATGACAGACACTAATGGACTTGTTTGGTGTTTAAAAGGTTCATTGACCAGTTTGAATAGGTCTGATGACACTACTGTACTGAACAAATGAGAATAATTCTTCTCCAGGTATTTTATAAAATTTTATTTCATGGGCAAATGTTTTATTCTTATTTGAATATTTTATTCTAAAACAGGACAATGCACACCTTGTATTTATGTGACACATCAAGTTCTGCATACATTCTAACACTGCTATATTACAGTCAATTCAATAGAAAAGATGTAGTTCTAAAGCTTTGCTTTACGCAAATTAAATTTCCCTTTGAATTTTATAGTGTCACAAACTATGAAAAAATCCAGTGTTACAGTCTAAAAACAATGTCATGGGTTTATCTATTAATAAATGTAGAAGTGAATCTGGCTTAAAGAACATAAAGATAAGATATTCTCCTTACACTAATTAGTAAAGACAAAAGAAAGCATTAGTAATGTATGAAATTCATTTATTATATTTCATATTACTTATAGTGTAAGTGTAACACAATCAGTATAACAACCTTATTACAGCCTTTAAAAAAAACTGTGGGGTACGTTGTGACAACAGGAAGTTACTTTCATTTACACTGATCATTATATCAGTTATATAGAATATTAGAGTTAAACATCTTACAATATTATAATCTCTGTTTGTCCATATTTAATCACATTGCTTGAGTGTTTCATGATTAACTTAGTATTTTCTGCTTACTTACATGAATAAGGAAGTGCCTTTGTTTTCCACAGCTGAAGACTTGTTTTGTTCAAAATGTTTGGCTACTAGACAAGTTCTCCAAATGTCCTTGGTCTCCCATTATGTACATGTAACTTCCCACATAAGCAAATAAAAAAGCTTAATGATCAGTTTTTCTAAAACAAATCTTAAAATCTTATGACCAGGTGTAAACGTTGCATGTTTAACAATCTGCTTTCACTTTCATTTAGTCACCAAGGTTGTAAAACCTGTTTGGAGGAGGAAGAAGAAAAAAAAAAACTCATGATAGTTTTTAAAGTCTGGATGTGATAGTGACTAAACACTGTTTTGATTAAAGTTTTGGTAACACTGGTTCAGGAGGAGTTTAGCTCAAATCCTGATCAAACTGGCCTACCTGTGATTTTCTAATGATCCTGAAGACTGTCTGTAATGTGTTTGCTCAGGTGTGTTTGTTTAGGGTTGGAGTTAAATTCTGCAGGACGCTGGCCCACCAGGACAAGATTTGAGGAACCTGCTGTATAATAAAAATAATCAATTATAATTGATTTAAAAGTGTTTTATTAATGATTAATTAATAATTTACTAAACATTAATATACATTTGTAGATTATTAATAAGTGATGTTTTACAAGCCACAAGTGTTTATCTGAAATAATTTACGTAAATCATGAAATGATCATGCGATCAGTAAATGATTAGTAAATAAATATTTTTTTCATAAATTTAGTAAGTATTATTCTTAAATATTTGTTGCTCAAACAGTCATAATGTTATGTTGCTCTAACATATTTTTGTGAAGCTTTTTGATGTTTAAAGTGGATTAAAGAACAGAAAACATGATGTTCTTCATGTTCTGTTGGCAACAATCTCAATAAGATCTGTAGTAAGGTCTGTAGTCACACTCTTGCGAGTCCATAAGTCTGTTCTTCTGTGTTTAAGTTTATGTTGTTTTGAATCAATTTCAACATTGAAGACCTTCACAAAAACCGTTAGAGTAACATGATGTTCTGTAACTGTAATAAATGTATGTCTACAGTTAAAAAATGTAAACCTGGGTTCTCTGCTAGCATTTTAAGAAAAGAAACTTTGTTGCTTTCAACAAAGTTTGGCAGAGCTGTAAAAACGGATGTCACTGATGTCAGACACAATTAAACAGTTACTTTATAATAATTAAGAAAAATCCTAATATAATGAAATCTGTGCTGTTCCAAAGGTATATGTGCAAACATTTGTGTTCAGTTGCTGAGGCATGTACAGCAGTCAGGTGAGAGAGCACCTTCTTGACTGGATGAAAGTGTAGAGGATTTTGAACACAAGCAAAAGCTGTGCTTCCCCTCCTCAAAAAAGCGACCAATAGCATAACAACAACTGCCATTTTTTACATCTGTCACCATGAACATTTTTAACAGAGAATAATGTGTTGTCAATTTTTATACAAACTACACTTGAATTCCTCTTATTTGAATGGTGGTCTACCTGGGAATGAAGAATCACACCATTGACAAACACTCTATTATAAAAGCCTACAAACAGTTTCTCTACCTGATCACCAACACTATGCAAAGCAATGTAGTTGTAATGTGACATTATTTTACTCTTGGCTGATCCAAAGGCTGTAATGTCTTCGCCATGCTGGATGTCCTCAATGCCATCATCACTTGATTCTTCTTGGTAGTCAGGATTTTGTTTAAAAACATCAGTTTAAACCTGAAAGCAAAACAGAAAATTCAATATTTGAATGGCATTGCATCCTTACCTGCACATTGACTTCCACTTTATTGTGTTGAGGCTTGAACCATGACGTAAAGTTGATTTCTTTAAAAGTCAACAAATCAATTCTCAAACATAAAAGACAAGAAGCCCTGTCATGATACTACACATAAGGTCATATGAAATCAACTGTTTTTTTGTTTTACAGTACTTTTAATAATTTTAGGAAAAATATATACATGTATACTTATACTTACACAAACAAACTGTCTGTTTAACACACATTCTCCTTACCTGCAAGGATCCATTAGGTGCATCCAGATCATCTTGTCTTTCATAAACATCTGCAAAAATCTGAAAAGAAAAATATTTAAAAGAATAAATAAAAACCTATACAGATAATTTACATGTTATAAAGAAATTATGCAGCTAAAGGGTTTATACTCTGAGAAAAAAAAGTGTAGTCGTGTAATTATGAAAAAATACAAATGTACAAAATATATATTCTTAGAAATAAGTCAGAGTTTTGATAATATAACTCTGATAAATTGTGTTTTTGGGAAAGAACCACATCACTTTACATTGACAGGCTAGAAAGTCTTCTCAAAAAGCCAACAGCAGCTGCTAAGCTGTTCTGAGAAATTATCTCTTTCTTTCTCTCAGATGTGGTTGTGTGTGCCAGTGCTGGTCAGGTGGTTGTCCCCTAAGGTGAATGCAGTGCTCAGCAAGAGCGTCACTCTCAGCTGCAGCTTGCAGGTGGATGGAAATATCCACTTGACCCAGAGCTCCTTGAAGAGGCAGCTGCCCACAGCCCAGTGACCCTTGCTGTATACAACCTCGTGTTTGGCATTTACGTCCTGTCTGATTACTTTCAATGTCTGTCCTTCCACTCACCCTGTACACATAATGTAGCCATTGTGCTGGAAGACCTGGGTTTTGCAGACATGGGCATCTACACCTGTAAAATGAACACATTTCCACTTGGCCTCCATGACCAACAGTGTGCTAGGTAAATCAGGGTTTTAATCCAGCTTCTGATACAGTTCTGTGCAAAAGTCTTAGGCACATTAGTATTTTAACCCCAAAATGTTGCTGACAGGTGGAAATATCAGTTTACATTTTCAAACATTTCTTTTGACATTAATTATAATAATCCAGTGAGATTTTTGTATGCAGGGGACTGACAACAACCACACAGAGATCTGATCTCACCATCATCGTTTTGTTATTGTATATAGTTATAACAGTAATTTATTTAATTTATTATTATTGTTCTTATTATTTGTTTAGTTATTATTTGTTAGTATTGTTTAATTTGTGTTTTCTTGTTTAAGGTTCTCTGGTTGACATGTTCTGTTCTTTTAACTGCATACTGATATTTGTATTTCTCCTCTATCATTTCTCCTCTTCTTTTGCTGTTCACTCTCTAATCTCTACTTCTTTTTTAGTTAATTCTGTTTTGAAACTGAGATCTTATCAGTTTTAGAGCCTTTCTTTTTTAAATAAATGTGTCCCTATTTGTGTGCAGGGATTTATAATTCCATGTAGTTACAGTTAATTGTCTTGTTAATTGTCCGCTGTTTCTCTTATAAGTAGCACTACATCTGCTGTTTTATGCAATACTGTTTGTATTGTAGAGTCTCGGAAAATGTAAATCACATTTGTAAATCAATTAAACTTTTACATTCAGACAGTCAAAATCAATTGTTTTAAACCCATCATCAACTGTATACTTAATTTACTTTAAACAAATAAGGCTGAAATTTGATAGAAATCTTACCTGCATTAATTGGGCTTTTGGTAGCTCTAATTCATCGAGTAATGCTGCACTGTATTGTTTTAGCTTTTAAATGAAAAAGTAAATGATTTTAGCGGAAAAACTTTTATTTTGGTATGGCGATGTGACGTCATGAAGCTCCTGCGTCTGTGATTCGTGATTCACTTTTTTCCAGGGGTTTCAGAACAGCGTAATCGATACTGCGTCACCAGGCGGGCGTGGCCTATTTGATAATCTGCATAAGGTCACCGATCATGCGCAGTTTGAAAAAAGCCATTTGCTTCAGTCCGCGATCGCAGGGGTTTGTGTCAAATATATTTTATATTAATATACATTATCTTGAAATACCTTGAAATAATATATATTATCTTGAAATACCTGTCCGGGATCGCAGGGGTTTCGTGTCAAATACATTTTATATTTATATACAGTGTCTTGAAATACCTGTCCGGGATCGCAGGGGTTTCGTGTCAAATACATTTTATGTAGAGTAACTCCAGATACCTGTCCGGGATCGCAGGGATTTCGTGTCAAATACATTTTATATTAATATATAGTATCTTGAAATACCTGTCTGGGATCACAGGGGTTTCGTGTCAAATACATTTTATATGGAGTAACTTCAGATACCTGTCCGGGATCGCAGGGATTTCGTGTCAAATACATTTTATATTAATATATAGTATCTTGAAATACCTGTCCAGGATCGTAGAGTTTTCATGTCAAATACATTTTATATTAATATATAGTATCTTGAAATACCTGTCCGGGATCGCAGGAGTTTCGTGTCAAATACATTTTATATTAATATATAGTATCTTGAAATACCTGTCCGGGATCGCAGGGATTTCGTGTCAAATGCATTTTATATTAATAAATAGTATCTTAACACCTGTCCACGATCGCAGGGGTTTCGTGTCAAATACATTTTATATATGTGGCAACGTTAAAGTTATTCTCAACAATCCACAAATAGAAATTTGGACTCTTTTACCATGGGATAGATTCCCCCAAAACTGATTTTGGCAACTTATAATGATACCGACTACACCACCCCGAGAACAGTTCTACCGGGGAAAATATCACCAAGACACACAGGTTCGAAAACGGCTGAGTCAGGACATAAGACACTGATGAAATACACAATAAATTTTATTAAACACTAAATAACTTGCCAATGCAAATAACACAATACACACACAGTTCTGCATCCACTCCAGGGCTGGGGGCCTAGCTCTCCTAATCTCTGAAAGACAAAACACAACAAAACACACATGCACTCACACTCCACAGCACCCCATATAGTGAACACTGCACACAGCAGGATACCGCCACCAGCAGAGAATGGCTCGTCCCTCACACTACAACTGGTCACCCCAACTCCTGGAGAAAGAGCAAATAATACTTTAAGAAACACATTGTCAACTACTATGACGGAGTAGTGGTTGATGGTGAAATAATACATGCAGAGAGTTGTGCCAGGGAGACAAAGAGAAACTCTCACAACTCTCACACTTCTTAGTGAGAAGGCATATCTTTGCAGATTTAGGGACCGGTGGCATGTGCTGTGCTATTGGCAACTATTTTCAGAAGCAAAAGCATTGTTTTTTCTCATCCTTAAGCAACCCATGCCATTTTGTTGCTGTTAATAAAACTGTTGGCCATCTAACAGCTATTCCTGCCAGCAAGATGAAACAGAAGAGTTTATTTGTGTGTCTACCGGGGCTGAGAGTAGACTACATTTTCAAATTTCTCAGTCGGTATGAGCTGACTACATAATAGACCAACATCAAAGAATATGCAGTGCTGCTGCTGCAGAAAGAAAGAAAAAGAAAGGATGAAATTTCTAGATAAAATTCAACATTGTTCAATTTCAATTCCTGAAATTACCTCTTCACCTGGCTCTGTGGAGGAAGGAGGCAAGACAGGTGGGTGATATGGTTTAAAGTGCTGAAACGTGGAAGACTGGGTGAATGCGATACTTCTCTGGTAATTTTAACTCGTAAGCCACCGGATTGATCTCTTTGATGATTTCAAATGGTCCAATGAATCTGGGACTCAGCTTCTTGCAGGGAAGACGGAGACTAATGTTTTTTGTGGACACCCAGACCTTTTGTCCCGAGGTGTATCGTGGAGTGGAGGTGTGTCGAGTGTCAGCGTGCTGAGTGAAACTTCTGATGGCTTCCTGCAAGTGGTGGTGGGCTGAGTCCCAGACCCTCTCACTCTCCTGAAACCAGAAGTCCACAGATGGTACGTCTGATGGCTCCTCACTCCAGGGTAGCATAGGAGGCTGGTAACCTAGGACACATTGGAACGGAGTTAGACCGGTAGCTTGTTGTTTAAGAGAGTTCTGTGCATACTCAGCCCAGGGTAAAAACCGACTCCAAGTGTCCTGGTGTTTGTGACAGAAGGTTCGGAGGAAATGGCTCATGTCCTGGATTTTCCTCTCTGTCAGGCCGTTGCTCTGAGGGTGGTAGCCTGAGGACAGACTGACCGTCACATTCAGGAGCTTGAAGAACGCCCTCCAAACTCTAGAGATGAACTGTGGTCTTCTGTCCGAGACAATGTCCTCAGGTATGCCGAAGTAACGGAAAATGTGGTTAAACAGGAGCTTGGCGATTTCCATTGCTGTGGGTAGTCCTTTCAAAGGGATAAAACGTACAGATTTGGAAAAGCAATCAACAATGATAAAGATGCAGGTGTCACCTCTAGAGTTTGGAAGGTCTGTGGCGAAGTCCACCCCTAGATGTGACCATGGACGACGAGGGACTGGTAATGGAAGCAGCTTTCCAGTGGGAAGATGACAAGGAGTTTTGGCCATCGCACATCTGCACATCCCCTCACGAACCTTCTGACATCCAGAGCCATGTTGGGCCACCAGTACGTGTTGGATACGAGTGAGAGGGTTCTATTGGAGCCAGGATGACCAGTGCCAAGCAATGAATAAACCTGAGAAATGGTCTGTGTTCGTTGTGCTGGTGCTACATACTGCCAGTCTGATGGGCAACCCAGCGGAGCCTCCGCTGGCGTGTCAGCAACTGCCTCTTTGGATGCCCATTGGATGGGACTGACAAACACGTACCCTGGAAGAATGACATCGGGTGTCTCCTCTTCTTCGGGTGGTGCATGTAGACGGGATAGTGCATCAGCTGGGACATTCTTTTCTCCTGGTGGATAAGTAATAGTGAAATTTAATCGGGTGAAGAACAAAGCCCATCGGGCTTGACCAGAGTTCATGCGTTAGGCTGCATGTAGGTACTGTAAGTTTTTATGATCGGTTAAGACTGTGAAAGGATGGCGTGCTCCCTCTAACCAGTGACGCCATTCTTCCAGGGCCAACTTTACCACCAGCAGTTCCCGGTTTCCGATGTTGAAGTTTGCTTCCGCCGGGTTGAATTTGCGGGAGAAGAAGGCACATGGATGGAGTACGGGTGAGTAATCAGGTTGCTGTGATAAGACGGCTCCGACCCTGGTAGAGGAGGCGTCCACTTCCACAGTGAACGGTAAATCTGGATTGGGATGGATGAGAATGGGAGCTTGAATAAACAACTGTTTGAGATGGTGAAATGCTTGAGCTGGAGTCTCTGGCCATGTTAGTTTCTTGGGTTTATTTTTGAGTAGTGATGTTAAAGGAGAGACAACTTGACTGTAGTTCTTTATGAAACGTCGATAGAAGTTGGAGAAACCCAGAAAGCATTGCAGTTCCTTCACAGTTGTGGCTGTTGGCCAAGATGAAATAGCTACTAACTCCAGTAGGGGAAATTATGTACCCGAGAAAGGAGGTGCGTGTGACATGGAATTCACATTTTTCGGCCTTGAGGAACAATGTGAATTCACGCAACTTTTGAAGGACTAATTTGACATGGCCAATGTGTTCAGTAAGGGAAGGCGAGTAAATAAGAATATCGTCAATGTAGACACTAGCAAAACGGTTAATGTATTCTTGGAAGATGGTATTCATGAAATTCTGGAAGACAGAGGGGGGGCGTTAGCAAGTCCATACGGCATAACTAAGTATTCGTAGTGTCCACTAGGGGTGATGAAGGCAGTCTTCCATTCATCACCCCTACGGATACGAACCAGATTGTATGCACTGCGTAAATCGAGCTTACTATAAATTTGCGCTCCTCGGAGCTGTTTAAGAGAGTTTGGGACGAGAGGAAGGGGGTAACTAAACTTAACAGTAACCTGGTTGAGGGCTCTGTAATCAATACAGGGTCGGAGGCCGCCATCTTTCTTCGATATGAAGAAGAAGGGTGATGCTGCTGGAGAGGTGGAAGGACGGATGTAGCCTTGTGTGAGAGCTTGCACGTACTCCTCCATGGCCTGTTGTTCGGGGAGTGACAGAGGATAAATCCTTCCCTTTGGCACTGGTGCATCCGGCAAGAGATCTATCGCACAGTCCCATGGCCAATGAGGTGGTAGTTGGGAGGCTCTCTTGGGACAAAAGACATCTGCAAAAGAGGAATATTCAACAGGAATTTGCATAGATACCTTTTCTTTAGGGCTTTCGATTGTGGTTGTATAGACGGGAAGTATTGCAGGTAGGGCTTTTGTCAACGGAAGTTGAGGAAAACAGTTCCGGAAACACGTGGTACTCCACTTCAGGATTTCGCCGGAGTCCCAAGAGAGCTCCGGGTGGTGCTGCTTTAACCAGGGTCTTCCAAGGATGATGTTGGCAGTAGAATTGTCCAGAACCAGAAATGCGATCTCCTCATGGTGAAGGACGCCTACGGTCATGGTACAGGTGGTAGTTTGATGACGGATGGATGATTTATTCAGCAGTTTGCCTGTTATTGAGTGGGCTTGGAAGGCTTTGGAAATGTTGAGCTTCTGGAGTTTGAGTTCCTCACAGAGCTGTGCAGACATGAAGTTTCCAGCTGACCCGGAGTCGATGATGGCGTTAAGAGCAATGGGGAACAGAGACAGTGACCATGGAGGTTAATGGTGAGCAATTTGGCATGGGAGCATTGATCCTACTCACCAAAGGACGCGAAGGGTGAATGGGGCAGCCGATGATGTCGTGTCCAGAACTGCCACAATATAAACAAAGCCCCTGGATCAGCCAGCGTTGGCGTTGATCATAGTTGTGTTTATTTGCATAGGTTCTGGTTCTGGACATACTGACTCTGGCTGGCGGGGAAGGTGGTAAACAGGTATTCATACGGTTGGCAGTGCTCACTGAAGTGAAAATTTTTTTTCTCTCCTATAGTGTTTTTTTAATTGCAGGTGGTTGTTTATTATATAAAGACTGTGTTTGTTTGTTTCATTTATATTTTGTGTAAAAGTCTAATACCGAAACATTCCTTAAAAATAAAACAGCTGACTATATTTGGTCATACAACTATGGTGAATGTATTTCTTCAGACAATAATTTAATCTGATTTGAGTTCTATGCTGATTTTTTTGAGTGCTAGCTTGATTTTATGCTATACTTGATACTACAATTTATTTTAGACTCTTCTCAGATATTATCATTAACAACTAGAATAATTTAAGATGTATCATCTAACCTACCTGATTATGACCTTGAATTACCTTGAATTGAACCTTGTCAGTAAGTGAAACAAACTGATTAATTTGTAATTAGGTCAAATGGACAACAGCTTGGCCAGGCTGGGAGACCAGCTAA
>JAHKKF010481375.1:0-10849 GCA_019740295.1 Labeo calbasu | reverse complement strand
CTTTAACGCTATGCGAGGGTGTTTCTAATGCCACGTCTATGGGAGGGACGGTAAATTTGACATTGTTCTCTCTTCTGACTGCCGAAATCAGTCTCTCAATTTTTTTTCCTTTGATTGAAAGTCGTGAAAACACCATTGTGTAGTTTTTCTTTTGCTGTTTGAGCAAATGGGAATGCAAAAAAATATATTTGTGGTACTCTCCCATTCACTGCTCTCGGATTTTACCCAACTATGACGACTTCCGCTTTGAGAAACCTGGAAATGTGAGAAAGGTCCATAAGTACGGAAGAAGGTTAGTGTTCGTCTTTGTTCACGCAGGTCTGTTTTAGGAAGCGTATCAGTGGTAATGACTCAACTTGCAGCGTGTGGACTAGTTTTAGTGTTTTTGGGGTCATTATAGGTTTCCCTGCGATTCCCCATCAGTCTTGTAAATGACACAGATGCATTGGGCATGTAAACACCTGCATCTCTCCGTCCCACGAGTAGATGGACGCAGCACAATTAGGCTGATAGATGAGCGTCCCGCTGACCCGCATCCATCTCATTGATAAAGCTCTGCTCCTCTCTCTTCATTCCCACCTCCCATAATGTCTCTCTGCGTGGTGGGTGGCGACAGGAAGTGCGGCCGAAAACGGATGATCAGCACTTTTGACGCCCTGCTGCGGACGCTTTAGAGACGCACATTTGCAGGGTAAATTGGCTGTTAGAACGGCTGCTTGTTACGAGCCTAAATAAAGTAATGAGAATGAATGGGCCGCGCACTTCTGTAATCTATTCACCGTCTGACAGGAAGAAACATCGTCAGAGGAGCCGTTAACATGCGCATGTGTGTTTGTGAACGGATCGTTCTGTCGGTCGATGTCTCGCGCTCTTGCAACCGCATGTGCAATATTTAGATTCAGGAGACTGCTGTTGTTTTGTAGACGGATCGTCTGCTGTCTGCTCATTTTTAAAAAAAATTTAAAGCTATTTATTTCTCTTCTTTTGTAAATCTAGCTGCACAAGTTTTTTTTGTTTTTTTTTCTGAGTGCTGTGAGTTGCACAAAACCTGTCAAGAAATGTCACCCCAAAATCAAAAGGAAAAAACAATGAATTTTATTTTGCATAACAAAAATGAACCCAATATATAGGATTATTGATTGTTTAGATTTGTTTGCATATTTTTCATAATGATAAAACACATTTAACTCCAGTTAGCATTGCAATAAATAAATACATAAATACGTAAATAAATACTCAATGTGATGTATTGAAAATATTCTTCATAATGCTTATATTAATGTATTTTTTTGCTTATATAATTATATAAATAAATATTTGTAAATAAATACATTTCGTTGGGTACACACTACTCAGATTAACTGTACATTTAGCTATTAGTTGTATAGTTGTTAGTTAGTTTATTTTATTATAATTATTTTTGAGAATTATTTTTTTTTTTTTTGAGAAAGGCTAATGTGTGGTTTTTTTTCATTTGTTTATTCTTTTTTGGAAATTAAAGATTTACATTTCTAGATTTAGATTTAAAATATTGTGTTCTATGTTACATTTTTATGATTTAAATAATTATGACATGCAGGAAAGCAAATAAAATATTTTTAAGGTGTCTTCTCAGTAATTGTTTTAGTTTTTATTTTATTGAAACATTTTTTTTTTTACATTT
Source organism: Labeo calbasu (assembly GCA_019740295.1). Classification (NCBI taxonomy): domain Eukaryota; kingdom Metazoa; phylum Chordata; class Actinopteri; order Cypriniformes; family Cyprinidae; genus Labeo; species Labeo calbasu. Next base: position 9,186 of record JAHKKF010481375.1, on the reverse strand, counting down.
TTATGAATTACATAAATATGACATGCAGGAAATAAAAATTGTGTCTTTCAGTAATTGTTTTATATTTTATTTTAATTTTAAAATTTGTATTTAATGTTACTTTTTATGATTTAAATAATTATGACATTATGACAGGAAAACAAATAAAAAATGTTTAAGGTGTCTTTTTTAGTAATTGTTTTAGTTTTTATTTTAATAAAAAAAAAATGTTACTTTTTTATGAATTAAATAATTATAACATGCAGAAAAAAAAGTCTTTTTCAGTAAATGTTTTATTTTGTATTATAATAATAAAAAAGCTGCTTCATTTTTGTATTTTTTTTTTATTATTATTTTTGCTTTTCTTTTGTTCTGAAAGTGTCATAAATCTCATGAAACCTGTCAAGAAATGTCACGCCAAAATCAGAAAAGATAATTAAATGTTGCATAAAGGAAATAAATTAATATTTAGTTACTTTTTGCATTGTTTTATATTATTTTCATGACATTTTAAAAGCATTTCCCTCTAATTCTCATTTACTGTAATGCAAAAATGATTTAACATGGCAATATGTTTATTAATGTATAGTATGCTGATGTAAATTAATCATAATGAAAACAATATATCTATAATATTAAAAACTATCAAACTCAATAATGCAAATATTTTTAATGCTAAGGCTTCTTTCCCTTTTTTAAAGCATGTTTCCCTTTGATTCTTACTTAATATAATGCAAAAAATAAAATAGCTAATTTATTGAATACAAATATTTATTTCTATTTATGCATGCAATGTAGTGTGTGCATTAATTTATGCTATTTTAAATTTAAAAAATCACTATAAGAATTCTAGAACTACAAAATTAAAACTCAGTGTGTCATAAAATATATTCTTTTCCTTATGTAAAATATAATTTCTCGTTTGTGGTTTTCTTTTGGTTGTTGGGGTGAAATACAGCCTGAACATGTTTCCAATCATGTAGTCGCAAAACAAATGATCATTGTCATGATTCAGGAATTTTGATGAATGAAAATAAAGGTGCGTGCACAATTAAAGCATATGAATTATGGCTCTGGCCGCTGTGACACGCCGAACACTGGCAGGCGTTTGTTCACGTCTCTGTTCTGAGCTGAAATTACCATCCAAAGCTTTAAAAGCAGGAGGAGTCCAGCTCAATCCACAGCCAGACCCACTGCTGTTTTACTGAGTTCACGGTGTTAAAGACCAGAGGACGAGCTGCCAAATGCAGCACATGCCCTTATGTGAACGGCAGTTAAAATATCGATTCTCATGTCGATGAACTGATATTGATTCTTGAGCCCAAAGAATCGATCTCTGCTGTTTTCAGTTGATGCATGAACAAAACTTAAACTGTAACGTTGTTAGAATGTAACATCTCCCATCCAGTAATTGCAGTAATCTTTGTGCTTTGTTACTTTTGATATGAAACAATGTTTCAGCTTTCAAATTCAAAATTAGTTTTAGAATGAAATTCAGTCATTAAATGTGGCTTTGTGGCTAGACAAAATAACTCATTATGATAATTATATGCACTATATTACATATTCATTATATTGTACTTGATCTGTTCTTCAATTTTTAATGCAGGTTTGAATAAATCTTGAAAATAAGTTATGCATCCCAGTGTTTAAATGTTTTTATTTCAACAACAAACTAAAGTAGAAACATGATCATATTTTTAAAAGACATTATAATACTTTTTTATTATATAATAATTTTACTTTTAAAAACCTTTTTTTTTTGAAAAACTAACAAATATTATATAAAGTACAAAATAAAAGTACAAATATACACCATGCATACAACATTGGAGTGTTGAATTATATCGCAAATTTTATGAAAATAATAATAGAAGTTATTAAAAAAAATTGTATATAATATAAGTATTATAATATAACAAGAAATACATATATGTGTATTTTTTGTTCTTAAGAGAGTCATGAATCTTTCAAAACCTGTCAAGAAATGTCACCCCAGAATCAAAAGAAATTATATGATGCATTAATACAATGTATTGTAGTGTTTATTTACAGTTTTTATGATAATTGGTCATTTAAAGTTTTTGCTTTGTTTTGCATCATTTCCACGGTAATAAAACACATTTCTCATCAATAAAAAAAGTAAAATAAATAAATAAATAATTTAATTAATTAATGTGATGCATCAGTGATTAGTAAAAATTTGTTTGTTTATTTATTTATTTATTTTTTTAATTTATTGGCAAAATATTTATACACCATGCATACATCATTGCAGTAATTCATTAATTTATGGTGATTTTAAATTAATCATAATACAGTTATATTAAAATAATAATAGTAATAATGATAAAAAATGATATATAATAGTGTAACATATAATAGAAATATAATCGAAATAACAATCATTGATAATTTAGCATTGCATTGTTTTGCATACTTTTCATGACAAAACACATTTCCATCAAAATCTCATTGCCAAAATGAAAGAAAAAGTAATTCATGTAATGCATCAGTCAAATTTTTATTTCATTTGTTTTATTATTAGGATATTTGATGATTTAGGGGTTTTGCATAATTTCTGTGATTAATAAAACACATTTTTCATCATTTAAAAAAAAGAAAAAGAAAATAATAAAATAAATAAAAAAAGTAATAATTTATTTAAATAATGTGATGCATCAGTGATTAGTGATTAGTAATATTTATTTATTCATTTATTTATTGACAAAATATTTATACACCATGCATACATTATTGTAGTAAGTAATTTATTAATTTGTTTTTTTAAATGAACCATAATGCAGTTATATGATGATGATGATAATGATAATAATAATAATAATAATAATAATAATAATAATAATAATAATAATAATAATAATAATGATGATATATAATAGTGTACCGTATAATATATAATAATAGAAATGTAATAGAAATTACAATAATTGACAATTTAGCATTGCATTGTCTTGCATACTTTTCATGACAAAACACATTTCCATCGAACTGTCATTGCCAAAATAAAAGAAAAAGTCATTCATGTAATGCATCAGTAAAATTGTATTTTGCTTATGTGCTTATTTATTGGTTAAAAATTCATAAATCATGCATATAAGAAGCCAAGAAATGTCTCCCCGAAATAAGAAATATGTTGCATAAAGAAAATTAAGTCAATATCAATAGTGTTTTTTTTTTTTTGCATTATTTTCATATTTAAAAACATTTCCGTCTAATTCTAATTTACAGTAAAGCAAAAAATCTCAATATACTAATTAATGTGTCATAAAATAATGTACCAGTGCAGTATTCCTAATTATTGAATCAAATTGCACGTTTGTGAATCAAAATCGAATTGAATCGTGAAATTGTGAAGTTAGTCCTGAGTGTGTTCGTAGAGTCAGTGGTGTGAATGGGTTCCCTTCCTGTCACTCCAGATGAATGAATGTCCTGCAGGGGTCACTGGGATGTCAGAGAACCTTCTAGAATCCCCACATTCCCCTGATGTCTTAGAAAGAGTCTTAAGATGGATGAGGCGCTGGTGTAATTCCTCCACTGCGGTCCTCTGTCTTACTTGCGTTCGCCCAGATGACCTTTAAGATACAGGTAGCAAAAACCGTGTGATGTACGGCCTGAAATACCAGTCTGTTTTTCACATCAGCTTGCCGTGTGCTTTAAATAATGTTTGTGGCCGTGCCAGGAAAAGTGTGCCAGAATCACCATTTATAAGCGTCGTGTTGTATGTGTCGGGCGGCGCTTGACCTCTGACCCGGTACGGGTGACGGAGAGGACGGCCACTGAGATCACACTGCTCTTATTGAGTTTGTTGAGCCATTAGTCGCATCAGTTCAGTTTGATCAGCACAGATTCGATTTGGTTTCTGTATCGCCGGGGGAAAATTGATTAAATGCATCTTCCTTTTGCATAAGGTCAAAGGTCAAAGTGAGGAGACGAGCTGTTTGGATGCAAGATTTAATTTTTCATAAGTTTTTTTTAAAACAATTTAATGATTCAGTGTGATGTATTGTTCTGTTGTATTATGAATATTTATATGCTCATTATAATATTATAATATCACAAATATAATATGAATATTACAACTTCAGTCCATTAAAGTCCAAAAGTTGTTACATCTTTGTATTTTTTCAGTGCTATAATATTTTAAGTTTAATATAATATAATATAATATGATATAATATAATATATTGTAATATAATGTAATGTAATATAATATAATATAAATTTATATTTTAATATACATTTTAATATAAATGTTGAATACTAAAGTCTATTCAAGTCTAAAAGATGTCAGTGTAAATATTCTGTTTTAATTATTCATTTTAAACAAATATAATTTGTAAAATATGATTTTAATTTTAAATATGAATTCATTTAAAATATGATTTTTCAAATTTAATATAAACATTATAACTTGATGTTTTTTTGTGATGTAATTATATGATATAAGAATAATAATAAAATTATACATAATATAATATGTAATCTTATATTACAATATTAATTAAATGTAAAAGTCCAAAACACCAAAACACAAACGTTTAATAAAAACAAATTAGTATAATATAATACAACATTATAATATAATATAATATAATGTAATATAAATTGCTATTTTAATATAAAGTGTAATATAAATATTGAATACTAAAGTCTATTAAGGTCTAAAAGATGTCAGTTTAATTATTCAGTGCAATATTTAAAACAAATATGATTTTGTAAAATGATATTTCAGTTTTACCTTTCGCAATTTTTATGCTTTGGTAAAATATTATTACTTCAAATGTGTGTTTTCAGTTTTCATTCTAAATTTATTTTAAGATTTGGTAGTTTTATGTGCTTTTCTTTTTTGTATTATTTTTTTTTTTTGTCATTTCTATTTAGCTTCATTTTTTTCATACCTTTTTCATACAACATACTTTTCGTATTTAAAATGTGATTTTTCAAATTTAATATAAACATTATAATGTAAGTCTATTAAATTGTCTTCACCCTGCATCTTTGTCATGTTTGTCAAAAGTTTTTGTGTGTCTGGTTTTTATTTATCTTTTTTTTTTTTTTTATGTTTTAATTTTATTTTTACACGTTTAAAATTGTTTTAAATTTAATTTAATTCTTTTTTTGAAGACATCTCCTGTATCCCTTGTTTAAATGTAGGGCTTTTCTGTGTTATAATAGTTTTGCTTGTAATAAACAGAAGATCAGCTTTACCAGAACTGGTTAAAGCAGTAGTTACAGAGCCAATATTAAGTGTAAGAGTAAGAGCTGTGTCTGGTTTTGACGTGTTTTTGTTCCTCTGTTTCTCAGGTGACGGATAAATCTGTGCAGGCGTTTGCAGAGAACTGTCCTGATCTGCAATTCGTGGGCTTCATGGGCTGTTCGGTGACGTCTCAGGGCGTCATTCACCTCACCCGGGTAAGACACGCTCCCGTCCCGTCCCGTCCCACGAGTGAATCGTTCCGTTTGAAGCGACTCACCTGCTAATGAGTGTCTTTGATTTCAACACATCCCTCCAACTTCACAAAGACGAGTTTTTATTTTGCCTTCACTTTTAAATCTCATTAATGTGTAATGAGGTGAATCGTAAAATGTTGAAGATCCAACACACCCCGCTGTTTGCGCATTAGCATGCTAATGAGAGAAAGCTATCTTCAACACACCGGCGCAGCTAAAGAGCTGCTGTAATTGCCTGCATGGAAATTATTAGGTAATGATATTCTTGCTTTTTGTGTTTTGTTTTTGCCCCTATTTTTTCTCTCTGCATATTCTGGAGACACAAACTAGGACATCAGGAACCTAAAATGGAGTCAAATTATATCCAACTTGCTGCTTCCAACTAGTATTATTATTAACTTCTGTATATATTAACTATTATATTACATTATACACTAATTATAATATTGCAATTATAATATAAATACTACAACTTGAAGTCTATTAAAGGTTGAAAATATATTGAAACAAAAACATTTATAATATAATGTAATGTAATATAATGTAATATAATATAATATGATATGATATAATAATGTTATTTTTATGTCCAGACTGTTATTTTAGTATATAAATATATATGTACTATTAAATTATTTATTGGTATTTTGAATTAACTTTCATACTTATATTTTTAATTTAGTTTTAATTTTAGATTAAATTTTATTGTGTGCTATTATTATTATTATTAATATAATATATATCTTTATTTTTTATTTCAATTTTACTTTTAGCAATTTTAGTGCTTTGGTGAAATACTTTAAATTCATGTGTTTAGTTTTTGTTATACATTTATTTTAAGGTTTAGTAATTTTATTAAATGCTTTTTGTCTTTGTATTAGATTTTTTTGTAATTTCTATTTAGGTTTTTTTTTCAGCTTTCAGTTTTATTTTTATACATTTTAGTACCTCATCTTTAAAGTTTTTTTATTTGTTTTTTAAGGTTTTCAGGTTTGTTTATTAATTGCAATACTACTTAGTTTTTATTAGATTAAAATTATGTTTTTAGTTTTCATTATGAATTTATTTTAAGGTGTAGTAATTTCATTATGTGCTTTTGTCTTTTGTATTAGGTTTTTTTGTGATTTCTATTTAGGTTTATTTTGTTCAGCTTTCAGTTTTAGTTATTAATTTTAGTGCTTTAACAACTTTAAATACTACAACTTTATTTAATTAATTTATTTTTTTAATTATAATGTATAATATAATATAATGTAATATAATATAATTAATATAATATAATGTAATATATAACTTTCTAATTTATTTTTATTTAAATTTTGCCTTTTGTATTTTTGACTTTATTTTTAGTTTACATTTTGTTTAATTTATTTTTTGTAAAAAATTGAATTAATATAATATAATATAATATAATATAATATAATATAATATAATATAATATATATAACTCTAATTTAGTTTTATTTGAAATTTACTTTTAGCAATTGTAGTGCTTTCGTAAAATATTAGTATTTTAAATTTATGTTTTTAGTTTTCGTTATAAATTAATTTTAAGGTTTAGTAATTTTATTATGTGCTTTTCTTTTGTATTAGATTTTTTTGTCATTTCTATTTAGGTTTATTTTTCAGCTTTTAGTTTCATTTAATTTTAGGACCTCATCTTGAAAGTTTTTGTTTAATTTATTTTTTAAGTTTTTCAGGTTTGTTTATTAATTTCAATGCTACTTAGTTTATATTAATATTTTTTAAAAAAATATTGTTTATGTAATATTTCTTATAAAGTAATAGTAGTAGTAATTTTATAACTATTAACAAGTTAAATATATTTTATTTTAATTTCAGTTAAAGTTTAGTTTAAAACTTAATTTTTTACATTTATTTTTTCAAAGTTTTTCATCTAACGTTTCATTTCAGCTTTATTTAAATTAAAACAATTTTTAATCGTTTTAGTTAACAGTAAAGGTCATCCAGGTATACGTGTGCTACAGACAGCATGAAGTCATGTATGCATTACGAATCTTTTTAAAGACTCAGTTCAAATGAATCATTTGGGGGTTTTTTTGTATGTGAAGTGTTCCGTAGCTGATTCAGTAGTCATCCAGCCGTCACACGTGAATCAGGCCGCCGCTTCCTGAAGCGAATCTCTGTCTAAACTTTCTTGAGGACTGCGAGTGCTGACTGTGGTTTTGCAGCAGCGGGAGTTGGTAAAGATATCATTACATTATACAGTTCAGCTGGTGGCATCAGCAGGCACAATAGTTATTTAAATGAAGTCCCAGCTCTGTCTCTCCTTGGACACACATTTCCATTTCACTCCACTTCAGAGCTGCGAATGTGAAATTAGCGGCTCCTCCACCAGAGGGACGGTTTTTATTCAGATCATCAAAGCTCCGGGCCGTTCTCAGGTGTGGATTATATTTATAAAGCCCTGAAGAGAGCAGCTCATGAAATAAATCAATCTGAGCTCAGAGGAGGAGAGCGAAGCGTGCAGAATGTGAGATGACGACTCTCTCAAACCCAGGAAACTTCATGACCTGATTGCTTTACTTTGACCTTTATAACGCCGATGGCTTTATGTGAGCTTGTTTTGAAAACGTGTTATGTGTCGTTTAGTTCAACATCCTCTTGCTGCTTTTCCACCCATCTTAAGATCAATCTGTAGCAGTCTTGTTTTATTGAGATGCTATTATAGTTTTTCATTAATATTTTTAGTTTATATATATATATATATATATATATTCATTTTAGCATTTCATTTTATTTGTTAATGCTTCCATTTGTGTTTATTTTCATATTTCTAATTAGCTGGAATTTTTTACTTCTTAAACTGAGGAAAACGTCATGACCTCATATATTTAGTTTGATTTTTAGTGTTATTGCGATACTATTATAGATTTTAGTTGTCTTATGTGTACTATTAAAAGCAAATTTTAAGTATTAATACTTAAATTTTGGTTTTTAGTTTTTGTTTTAAGTGTTAATAATTTTATTATGTGCTGTTGTCCTTTGTATTAGTTTTTTGGTAATATGAAAAAATGTTTTATTTATTTATTTATTTATTTATTTATTTCAGTTTTAGGTCAAAACATTAAAGAAAAGAAAGAGTCATGGATTAATCGTTCACGTTATAGTTAAATAAGTTAAGTAAAATAATAATAATAATAATAATAATAATAAAGTTAAATTAAATTAAATAAAAACAAAAAATAAAAAAAACAACAACAACATAATAAATAATCTAAAAAGCCTAAAACCATCAGACTATCCAACAAAACTTGTTACTTTAAATAAATGTTCAATAAAATAAAATAAAATAAAATAAAATTTATTTTATTTTATTTTATTTTATTTGAACTTTTCTCATTTTTAATTAGTTTAATTTTACTTCAAGTACTGAAATAGCTAAAACTAAATAAACTAAAAACTATTATTATTATTTTTATTATTATTAACGTTCATGGATTGATTATTCACATTATAGTTAAATAATAATAATTAAAAAAAACATGTAACATAACAAATAAATAGAAAAATCATAAATAAAAAAACTAAAATCATTAGACTAACCAGCAAGATTTTACTTTAACTAAAAAATAAAAGTTCACAAAAAAAAAAAAAAAATATTTATATATTTTTGTATTTCAGTTATTTACATTTTTGATTTGTTTAATTTAACTTGAAGTACTAAAATAACTAAAACTAAATAAACTAAAATTATTATTATTATTATTA
>JAHKKF010481363.1:0-11243 GCA_019740295.1 Labeo calbasu | reverse complement strand
GCCCATATCTGATTTATATCTGATTTATTTCCACATATGAATGAGGCCTGAAACCGATCTCGAAATATCTGAATGCATGCGTTTTTTTCCCGTTTACAGAACAGATCCGATCTGTGTCACATATGAGCAAAAAATCGGAATTAGGTCGCATTTAACAGACAATGTAAACGGGGCCTAAGTGTCTATTGGCAGTAGCAAGTCCATGCTAAAACTATTAAGAGTTCTCATTAAAAAAAATAGCTCTTGCAACAGATTAAAATATGAAAATGTGTTTGTCAATGAAGAAGTAATATATATGTTTTGATTGTCAGGTATCACAGTCCTGCTCTCACTGACAGTTTTCATGCTTCTGGTAGCTGAGATAATGCCGGCAACATCAGACTCTGTGCCTTTAATAGGTAATCCAACTTATGATGTACATTATGTCTTTACGACTTATGTCAGATGTGTTATTGACTGTACAAAAATAAACTGAAGTGTTCTTTCCATGAATGTTTCTTAAAATACTTTTTAAAAGCACTTTGTATTAAAAGAGAAGTTCACTTTCAGAATGAAAATTTCCTGATAATTTACTCACCCCATGTCTTCCTATATGTTCATGTCTTTCTTCAGTTGCAAAGTAATTAAGTTGAAAACATTCCAGGAAGTTTCTCCATATAATGGACTTTGGCCAATGGATGGTGGCCAACATGTTGAAGGTCCAAATTGCAGTTTCAATGCAGCTTCAAAGAGCTCTACAGAATCCCAGACGAGGAATAAGTTCCAACCAAGTCTCATGGCAAATTTGTACATAGTTTATGAGGTGGCTAATTTGTAGAAATTTGTACGAATGACCTACTCCTAAACCTAACCATTACTGGGGTCCAGACAAATCGTACAAAATGTGTACGAATTGGTCGTGAGATAGTGTTGCAAATGCTTGTCTTGCACTAGCTCAGCGATGCGCATGCATGTCTTTACACTTTGCATAATCATGTTGGAAAAGTCACATGCGGTTAGTTCTTCATCTGTGTACTCCCATTCAAAAAGGTAGGGTAGGGAGAAAAACTCGTCATTGTTATTTTACCTTTTTTTGCAAAGGGTGTTTGACTTTCTTTGCATGTTCACTTTGTAAACACTGGGTCGGTACTTCTGCCTATGTCACGTGTGCAGTTGAGCTAGTGCAAGACGAGCATTTGTGGTTAAAATGTATATTAATTTTTTTTTTTTTTTAAGAAAATTACTGATCATTTCGCTAGATAAGATACTTATTTCTTGGCTGGAATTGTGTAGAGCCTTTTGAAGCTGCGTTGAAACTGCAGTTTGGACCTTCAGCCCATTGGCCACCATTGAAGTCCACTATATGGAGAAAAACCTTCATTTCTTTTCAACTGAAGAAAGAAAGACAGGAGCATCTTGGCTGACATGGGAGTGAGTAAATTATCAGGAAATTTTCATTCTGGAAGTGAACTTCTCCTTTAATGTCAAATTAAAAGATTTAAAGTACATTTAAAATAGTTTTGTGTTTTAACTCCAGTCCTCGGGGGCCCACTGCACTCCACTGTATGTTTCTGAATTCTAAACACTTAGTTCAGTTCATGGATCTTTCTCCTAATGAGCTGATGATCTGAATCAGGTGTGTTAAATGAGGGAGACATACAAAACATGCAGAGCAGTGGGCCCCGAGGACTGGAGTTGAGAACCACTGTTTTAAAGTACACTTTTTAATGTGTTGACTTACATACTAAGCACATGTAAAATACTTGATTATCATTTCAACTGTAGCTTGTTATTCAGCATTAAGTACTACTTATGTAGGTCTGAAAAGCACTCTAAAGTTAATTGCATTTAATAAAAATGTAAACTATAATACATTTTCATTTACTTGCAGAGAGTCTGAAAACTGCATTGAGTTTGCACTTAAGTATATTATTTTACATTTTATTTCATTAAAAAGTAATCTTTTTAAAGGTATGCTAAAGTGTGGTTCTTTTTCCCAAGGAAAGACTTACATCAGTTTGTGAAAAGAAAGATAAATGTTTAATAAAAAAATACTGTGGGGGGAACATTGTTCAGTAATGGTATCAAATGGTAATCAGCTACTACTTTGAGTTATATAACATGGTATTGAAATTCATGTATCATGGTATTAATATGGTACTGCAAAGAACACACTCTTTTGTTTGTCTTACTAACTGTGGTATTTAAAATACAGTATCTGTTGATTACCACAAGTTTAAATAGATTTTACATTTATTCTCAGTGTCTGAAACAAGTTTTAGCTATTTGTCTTTAGTAGGATTTTCTCTAGGTTGTTAATATAAATCTCTCTATCCTTTGATTAGCTCAGTATTTCGCCACCACCATGGTTATTGTTGGCCTGTCTGTGATAGCCACAGTCTGGGTATTACAATACCATTACCATGATCCAGAAGGAGGAAAAATGCCAAAATGGGTGAGGCTCTCAAGGCTGCTTTTATTTCTGCTTACTATATAAACACATCTAACTTAAAGAGATAATTCACCCATAAATTCTGTCATTATTACTCACCCTCACAGCATTCCGAACCTCTAAGACCTTCATTAACCTTTGGAACACAAATTAAGATATTTTTGATAAATCCAAGAGCTTTCTGACCCTACCACGTTCAAGGCCCAGAAAGGTACCAAGAATATCGACAAAATAGTCCATGTGACATCAGTGGTTTAACCATAATTTTAAAAAACGTGATTTTATAAAAAATATCTTAATTTGTGTTTAAAAGATGAACAAAGGTCTTATGGGTTTGGAATGACATGAGGGTGAGTAATTAATGACAGAATTTTTGGGTGAACTATTCCTTTAATTTAGACGTATTATGATTACTTCTATGTTTGTGTTTGGAAAACCATGTTATTTAATAGCTCATTTTTCTGTTAGACTCGTGTGGTGCTGTTAAACTGGTGTGCGTGGTTCCTGCGAATGAAGAGGCCTGGTGAGGACAGAGTTCGCTCAGCTTGTCACAACAAGCAGCCGCGCAGCAGCCTCACAAGCGTGGATCTGAACATCAGCACTGGAGCCACACAGTCCACCAATGGAAACCTGCTGTATATCGGTTTCCGTGGAATGGACGCTATTCACTATGCCACTTCACCCGATTCAGGGGTGATCTGCAGCCGGCTCGTCGCCACAGGTGAGGAGGATGTGCTGCTCCCTGGGGCTCAGGCGTCTTCTGTTAGTAGCGGCCCTGGGGAAAGTGAACTCTCCAAAATCTTGGATGAGGTTCGGTACATTGCCAAACGCTTCCGGGACCAAGACGAGGAGGAGACTTTGTGTAATGAGTGGAAGTTTGCAGCATCTGTCATTGACCGTCTTTGTCTCATGGCCTTTTCTCTGTTCACCATTCTCTGCACCATTGGTATCTTAATGTCTGCCCCGAATTTTGTAGAAGCCATTTCCAAAGATTTCTTCACTTGAGGCCTTCGTATATCCCCTATTGTAGTTATTTTTACTTCTCAGAGCCTCTCAAGTGTAACAATACATTTCTTTTACACAGTAGATTAACTAAAATTTGACTTGAAGGAATAGTCCATCTAAAAAGAAAAAATCACTTTGATTGTTTGGAAAAGAGCAGCGTGAACATTCTGCTAAGGCTCTTCTTCAATATTTCATGCAAGAAGAAGTTATACAGGTTTGAAACGGCATGAGGGTGAGTAAATGAATCATGAAATTGGGCAAGTTACTTCTAAAATCTAATACAGTATATGTTACTAGTTACTGTCTTTTGAAAGTAATTAGTTACATTACAATCTTACTGTCTCTGAATTGTAATGCGTTACTTTCACCAAAATATTTACAGCATTCTAAAATGCTAAATTGTAGTTTATTGCTCCTCATTATACATAAAGTGAAGGGGAATGTATTATAGCATAGTGACTGTGAAGGCCTCCAAGCCTGCTAACAGCATAATGTAATATACAGAGTAAAGGCTCATGGCGGAATACGTTCACTTATGACTGGTCTTGACATATCTGTTTTTGAGTGTTTTTGTATTAGTGGCTGCATAAACTAATGTATCAAAGTGTGCACCAGTGACAGGACTGTAGCGTTACATGCACTTTATAAAAGTTTAGAATTTATTATTTGTTTGTTTTTCACAAATTTAAGCATTTGCTTCACACACACACACAAAAAATGAATTTCTCTAGTGTTGTATCTGCCATCATGCTTCGTCTGTGGTTATCACTGCTGTTGTACATCTTTGTGCTCTTGTCTTTTTTCCAGTATTGTAACTGCTGGAGAATAAGTCACTGTATGTGATGATAGGAAGGTGGAGATTTCTAACCACTTTTTTCTTTCAATATATTGTACAGTATAATGACAAATAAACATATTTTTGTAGGTCGAACCTGATTTTTAGACTTGTTAAATGTGTTAAAACCAGCCCAGCAAAAATCACCACAATAACCACTCAGATGTTAGGAAAACACAATGCTTTAAGTATAGGCTGCAAATGACTGAAATCCTTCCCCACAAGCATAGTAATACCAGTAAATTTTGACCTTGTGGACTTTTTTAGGTCCCCATGAGGAAACAGGCTTATAAATTATGCAGAATGAGTTTTTTTGAGAAAGTAAAAGTGTGCACAGTCTCCTGTGAGAGCTGAGTTTCGGTGTAGGGTAGGTGTAGGGCGATAGAAAATGTGGTTTGTACAGTATAAAACCATTACGCCTATGGAATGTCCCCATAAAACGTGTGTGTGTCACTGTGTTGACATTGTTTGTTTTGTTTTGTTTTTTTGTTTAGTGATAGTTATTCATGAGTCCCTTGTTTGTCCTGAACAGTTCAACTAACTACTGTTCTTCTAAAAAATCCTTCAGGTCCCACAAATATTTAGTTTTCTCAGCATTTGAGATCCATCTTTTCACACTATTACAGAAGGTTTAAACGCTCACTGATGCTTCAGAAGGAAAAATTATGCATTAAGAGCTGGGGGTGAAAACTTTTTGACTTGAAGATCAGGGTAAATTTTACTTTTGTCTTCTGGGAAAATTTAAGTATCTTCTGTAGCTTCTGAAGGGCAGTACTAAATGAAAAAAATATGATATTTAGGCAAAATAATAAAAATGAACACATCTTTATTCTGTTCAAAAGTTTTAACCCCTGGCTCTTAATGCATAGTTTTTCCATTGGAAGCATCAGTTCGCTTTTGAACCTTCTGTAATAGTTGCATATGAGTCCCTCAGTTGTTCTCAGTGTGAAAAGATGGATCTCAAAATCATACAGTGCATAACATGCATTTTGCATGATCCCTCATATTTTGGTAAAATTAACATTTTGCAGATTCCACAAAATGTATGTAACCTTCAACTGTAGATGGCATGTAATGTCTCCATCTGGTGGCTGTTAAGGAAATTGTGTAATATGAGACAAAAAAGAAAAGGTTTGGGTCACAAATGTAGAGATACACTATACCATATTACTATATGCCTTTATGAATTTTTAGATGTTATTTTTGTGGCTGTGTACTCTTTTTGTCTGGTTCTCTCAGCATATCAGATCAAACTAATTATAATCTACAGAAATAGTTCTCGTTTTATGTCTCATTTAAATTTATATGCAGTATCAATAGGTACTTTGACTCTAAATGATGAATTAGCAACACAGTTGACATTAACTGGTAAATCTGACAAAGGAAAAAACATGACGTTGGATATACATTGACATTTATTCAACTGGCAGACACTTTTATTCAATCCAACTTGTAATTTGTCAAAAACGACAGTTGGTCATGATTTTAAAGCTAGAGCTGAAAGGAAACATAGAAAAAGTAAGCAAGTGCTTATCTTTATGGTTATGGGTTAGTTAAATATTTTTTTTTTAATTGTTATGGTCTCAATAGATTGAGTAAAGAAATGTTTATAGTTTAGTCAACATGAAAGTGAAAAGAATACTAAAACCCATTTTAACTTCATTAACAATGTCACAGCTGCAGTCATCATAATGTAATTAGTATGATAGTGTTACCCTTGAAATTTCATTGCACTCATTACATACAGTAGTATAGTACTATGGACATCAGACTATTACAGTTACCTCTGTGAAGTAGTTATACACACATTATTATATGTGTATACAGCATCATTTGTAGTGGTGGAACGGTTCAACTTACTCAGGTTTACTCTGTTTGTATCACGGTTTTAGAGTCATTGTTTTAGTATCGGTTTGATATTTGCTATGTTTAGGGAAAAACTACAGTCAAATAAAAATAAAGAAAATAAGAATAATCTAACTACAAGCAACAGCACAAATAAATACAATAGAGTAAAGATACAAATTAAATTAAAGCTCACCACCACCCGGTGACTTTAGGAAAACAGCGAACGGTGAATGTGCATATAAAGTGGTCAATATAGAAGGAATATGTCAAAGTCATTTATATATGCCAAACTTCCTGCTACCAACTGGTGGCGCTATAACTGAATATTGGCATGTAGATGTCTTCAAGCCAGGACTTTGATTAAATATATGAAGTCTGGCGCAGACTGAACATGGTATGTCTGAGTTAGTGTAAAACATGACATATTCTGTTGCCAACGTAATATATGGCCCTATGATTATAACAGTATATTGGCCTTTAGATGTGTTCAGGTCAGGTCAAACTTAATACTTACGTGTGAAGTTTGGGGTAGATCGGACATTGTATGACTGAGTCATAACAACTTCCTTTTACATGGTGAAACAGGCCGACACGCCCTTTAACGAAAACTCAAGATCTTCACAATTTAGAGTAGTCCTTTAGAGCAGACCGATTAAATATAATGTTGATATCATTAAATCTCTAGGAGGAGTTTGTTAGAGCATAAAACATGCCACTTCCTGTTGCCAGCAGGTGGCACTATGACTATAACCGAATATGGTCATGTGTATGTGTTCAGGACAGGACTCTGTGAATTTTAAGGCAGATCGGGCACTGTATGCCTAACAACTTCCTGTTTAATGGTAAAACATCGAAGTTTGGCAGGCTGTCACGGACACACCCTTCAATGAAAAATCAAGATGTTCACAATTTAACATCACAAATTACACTGGCTAAATTTGGTGTTGATCTCTTTAAATCTCAAGGTGTTCGGCACAAAACTTGCAGAGAAAATTCAAACCAACAGACTTCCTGTTGGGTTTCGGACTTTGTACCAAGGGACATTTTTGTAGGTATTGGTGTGTTACATGTGTTTCATTTCAGTTTCGTACATGTATGTGAAATATAGCTTGAGGGGCACTTTGTTGAAATTTTATAGGTGGTGCTATTGAGCCATTTTGTCACACCCACTTCTGAAACCTATATCAGATGTAAACTTTTGGAGCGTGTGCAGTTTCGAGTTTTCGAGCATGTTTAGGCCCTCAAAAATGTGATTCATTTTGGAGAAGAAGAAAAAAGTGCAATTATTTATTGTTAATAATAAAGAAATAAATAAATGAATATTGTGGCGGGAGGAGCAAACGACAGACACAGTGGGCGTGACGTCAGGCCTCGGGGAGGCATTTATTAAATAATAAAAGAACCAAAAAGCATTCCGTGAAGGAGGGGCAGTGTTTGAGAAGGAAGGGTCCAAGTAAGGGGCGGAGGTCCACGGCTTTATCTAATGGCTTCGTCCATGCTGGCTCATGGCACTTCCTGGAGATTAAACGGCCCGGCATCCTGGCCTGTCAGCCGTCTTACGGGTGTGATTCTCCCTCAACACCCTTCCTGGACCCAGCATGCATGCACGGGGAAGAGACCGGTCCACGGAGGAGAGGCGTGCTCGGCATTTCAACACACGCCGCCAGACCTGGCTGTTTCGGCGCCCCTCCTCTCTCGCACGCCCACTCCCGTTGTAAGCCTGGTGAAGGGCGGCGATTAAGGGACGGGGAGATGCTGATAAGTAGGGGGGAGGCACCCGACTCGTCACAATACATATTTTTTTCAAATCTACTGCAAAGCTACTCTTTATTATTGAAAATACTGATAAACCTTTTTTCAGTGGAAATGTGCTGTATGCAAGTCAGAAAACAAACAAACGCATGATTGAAGTTTTTTATTATTTATTTTATATATTTTATATATATACACACACACATACACACACACACGGACATATGCCAGCTGATATCCTTGATTTATTTAAAATATTTTAAAGATTCGATTAGCCTAACCCAAATACATATTATGGGTGTTCAAAGGAACCCCTGGAGCACACTATTACACACTGTTTTGTTATTTAAAACTCTCCTAGTATTATACGTACTTCTATCTATCTATCTATCTATCTATCTATCTATCTATCTATCTATCTATCTATCTATCTGTCTATCTGTCTATCTATTTATTTTAGGGCTGTCGAACGATTTTTCGTGATTAATCACATATGAAATAAAAGTTACTGTGTGTAATTATTATGTATATATAAATATAAACACACTCGTGTATATATTTAAGAAATATTTACAAGTATATGTATTTATTATCATTTTTATATAACTTATATTATATAAAAATACATTTTTTTTTTTACATAAATAACATATTTCTCTTATATATTAATTTGTGTGTATTTATATATACTAATAATAATTACACACAATACACACACATATATTAGGAAAACTTTAACTTATTTATTTATTTATTCAATATTTTTGCAGACTTGATTAGCTTGGTTAACTAATTTCTAATACTCTTGTGCAAATTGTTTCACTATGTCATCTACAATTATCATAGTGTTATATATTGAGTATTTGATTTATTTGGTTGATTAATTTCCAGTTTGTTAGCAATTTGTATGGGGGAATTGTTTCAGGAACTGTTTCTTTATTTAAAACTTTCTTAGTTTTATTTGTTTGTTTGTTTATGGATGAATGAATGATTCCCTTGCCCAATTAATGCCTAATTTGTTAGCATTTTACTTCGATTGATTCACTTGGTTGATTACTTCCTAATTTCTTAATTCTTTATATGGGGGAATTTATTTATTTAGTATTATATTAGTAACATTTATATATTAGTGTTTTTATTTATTTATTTATTTTTAATTTTTGGCTATTGAAAGATTGATTTGCTTGGTTAATTTCTAATTTATTAGCTATTCACTTGGGGAAATTGTTTTGTTCTGTCATTTAAAAATTCCTTAGTGTTATTTGTTTGTTTATCCACACATTCATGTAGAATTTGATTTGCTTGGTTATTTAATATCTGACTTCTTAGTGATTTGGTTGAGATTTGGTGTTAATAAATAATTATTGGCAATCTACGGTGTGCCCTGAGTCCCACCCAACTTACTTAAAACTTGGTGTTTATTTATTTATTTTTATACTGATTTATTTTTCTTTTTGTCATTTAAAACTTAGTGTTTTTTTAGTTTTTTGTTTTTTTACAAATAAATCAATATTATTTTGTTAATATCATTTAACACGTTTTTATGTATTTATTATGTATTAATTTTTTTCATTTATTTATTTATTTGTTAATCTTTGTCATTTAAAAAATAGTATTTTATTTATTTATTTTATCCATACATTCATGTACTTGTTTATTCAATATTTATTTATTTAAATATTTATTTATTTCACTTGGGGGAAGTTTTTGTCATTTAAAACTTTCTTCGTGTTATTTATTTATTTGCTTGTTTATTTATATTTAAAAATATATTATTTTATTTATTTACTTTTGTCATTTAAAACTTAGTGTTTTTTATTTTTAAAATAAATAAACTATTTATTTATTAATTTATTGTCATTAGTGTTTTTATTGCTTTAAATATTATAAATTATTATAAATATTAATACTTATCTAAACATTTATCAACATATTTAAATATAATATTTTAATATATTTATTTATTTATTCATTCATTCATTCATTTTATCCATACATTCATGTACTTATTTACTTTTTTTTTTTAAACAATTTGATTGACTTGGTTAATTTCTAATTTATTAGTGATTCACTTAGGGGAACTGTTTTGTTCTGTCATTTACAACTTTCTTAGTGCTTTTTATTTGTTAGTTTATCCATATATTCATGTACATATTTATTTAAATATTTTTCAAGAATTTGGTTTACTTGTAATATCTGACTTGTTAGTGACTTGCTTGGGATTGGGTGTTAAAAAATAATTTTTGGCAATCTAGGGTGTGCCCTGTGTCCCACCCACCACAACCTTACAGGGCACACACTAGTCCTAACTCCAAGTGATTCCCCTGGGGTGAACTGGTAGCGTTGCCTATTTTATTATTTATTTTTTAAATTAATATTTATTTATTTATTTATTGTCATATAAAACTTTGTGTTTCTTGTTCATTTATTAGTCTAAAAAATATTTATTTGTTTTTAATTTATTTTTTAAATTAATAAATACATATTTTATTATTTTTTTATTGTCATGTAAAACTTAGTGTTTCTTTTTTGTTTATTTATTTAAAATTATTTATTTATCCACACATTAATGTACCTATTTATTTAAATACTTTTCAAGATTTTGCACAACCCAAACTGTAGGATCATTGCTCATCATCCTGCCAAGGGTTGTTACACCCTATATCCAAGTCCTAACAGCTGATTGTCCCGCCCAGAGTACTACACCGGAGTTAGGAACCAATCCGACCTAAAAGGCAACTTGCCAATGAATATGCTTTGAAAATGAATATATTTAGATTTTTTTTTTTAGGCGAATCATTTGAAAATGTTTGTTTATTTATTCATTGTCATTTCAAATTTAGTGTTTTTTATTTATCTATTACTTATTTATTTTGCTTTGCTTGAGATTTGGTGTTAAAAATCATTTTTGGCAATCTAGTGTGAGCCCTGTGTCCCACCCACCACGACCTTACAGGGCACACACTAGTCCTGACTCCAAGTGATTCCCCTGGGGTGAACTGGTAGCATTACCCACATTTTTCAGAAGGCCATTTCTATGCACAAACCTGTCAAACCTTGGTTGTAAACCACATGCAGGAGAAGGAAGATCACAGTTCAAACAGTCTTTACTAAATCAGTAAGTAAATCCACACACTAACTAACAAAGAAGCACAACCATACACTGACAATACCAGAAAAAAACTCAGATGAAACACAAGGACTTAAATACACGACACAAACAAAGGGAAACAATACAATACGACTGAATAAAATGACTAATCAAATCAACAATCAAAGTAACAAATAACAAAACTGACAAGCAGGGAGAAAGCAAAGACAGAAAACCAACTCAAACTGAACATAACTGAGACAAAACCAAGCTGTAGGATC
>JAHKKF010481360.1:0-11990 GCA_019740295.1 Labeo calbasu | reverse complement strand
TTTTTAGTACTTTTGAAGACAGAAATGGAAATAAGAATTGTAGTGAAAATATGAACATGTAAAACTAATACACTGGGGTTCAGTAAGTGACTCGAATAAATTCACTGACAAGTGATTTACGTGTTTTTGATTCACTAAAAAAACCGACTCATAAAAGTCATTCGTTCGGGAACCGAACTGGATTGACCGCGCTGTATGTTTTGGATTCACTACGAAGAACCGACTCAAAAGAATAAATCGTTCGGAAGTCGGTCTATACTGGCCGCGTAGTATGTTGTTGATTCACTTAAAAAAACCGGCTCACAAAAGTAACGTTTCACAGGGAAGGGAGTAGTCTGGTAGAGAATTTAACGATCGTCTTTTCGATTGTAATTCAGTGAGCGTTTTTAGTACTTTTGCAGACAAAATGGAAATACAATTTCTAGTCAAAAGTCAAAAGATGAACATGATAAAACTAATAAACTGAGGCTCAGTAAGTTACTCAAATAAATTCACTAACGTGATTTATGTGTTTTTGATTCACTAAAAGAACCGACTCATAAGAGTCATTCGTTCGGAAGTAGAACTAGATTGGCCGCGCTATATATTTTGACTTCACTACGAAGAACCGACTCAAAAGAATAAATCGTTCGGGAGTCTGTCTACATTAGACGCATATAATATTGTTGATTCAATCAAAAAAGAACCGGCTCACAAGAGTCATTTGTTCGAGAACCGGGGTACACTGATCACTAGATTTGGTGGCGGTGTTACCGCTGAATAGTAGTGCAGGAAACACTGTCAAGAGTGTTTTTTAGTTCGGTGATCTGTCCGCATTAGCGGATGAAGGCACGCTCTGCCAAACGTAAGAAAATTATTCGTTTAGAAAACGGAGCCGGTTCTCAGTTCTCAGCTGTCAGCTCATGATCCATGGGTCTCTAAATCACTATAAACTAAAACCACATATTTTATGCTAAAAATAAAGGAATCGCGATCATTATGGTGCTTTCTTTAATCACTACAATAACGGATTCAGCACTGCCAGTGATTTGGGTGGCATTATGGTGGAAATGGTCCTGTGACGCAAATTTGGAGACATTCTCTCTCCACAGTAATTCCACATCGCGCTGATCACTTCCACTCAGAACAGCGTCCGCCGTTTACCGAGGCAAATTCGCTATATTCCAACTACCCCCAAATAAAGCCGGTGGCGCCTCGAACTGCACTAATTATCGCTGACTAACCAATAGCGACGCACAAACGCATCGAACGGAAGGTACGTACCTGTGATTTGAGCAAATGAGGAATGCTGTCCTCCTAAATGATTCTCGGCAACGCCAAATATTCCAGCCAGATCAGTTTCCTCTCTGTTAAGCGTGCAGCTGGCTGCTCCTCGGTGGCAGAAATACCCCAGGGCCGCTTTCGCCCTCCTCACTCGTGCGCACACGCACACACGGACCGACTCCGGTGCCTGCCCAGTTCCGGCAGATCGATGGAACCGGCGAAGTGATGCCTCTTTCCCTTCGCGCGGCTCTGATGGATGCGCCGGTCACCGGGGCTGTCAGCGCCACGCTCAGATCGAAGCGCCGTTGAAAAATGGAACCTTGGAATCCATGTGATCGGTTCTTCCGCGAGCCCCGAGCAACAGCGGCGAACGAACGAACACTCGCGCCCCCTCCTCTCTCTCTCTCCCTCTCTCTCTCTGTCCGTCTCACGTTATAGCGCAGGAAACAAGTTGGTGTTCTCACAACCGAGCGGGCCTCGTTTCATTTCATGACCAAGCATCCCGATTCAGCACCAGTGCAACCGCTGCATCCGTCAGCATCTGTGCATTTCATCTGCGGGCATCACAAACCCCCTTGCTTAATTACCTCTTCATGCAGCTGAGAGACTGCGCGACCTGTCCTGCTCGTTTTTTCCGTGCATCACGAGAGTGAGAATTTTAAGATGGCAAATATTGAGAATTAAAGTCACCTCTCTCCCCCCACCTTCAATCTCCGCCTCCCTTCTCCAGATTTCGCCTTGGAAACACACCCTCCGCCGAACACACGCGGACACACGCGTCTACGTCATCGCATCAGCTGGGACCGAGAAGATGCACCATAATTCATGTGCATGTAATATCACATCTGCACGCGTGCCTTCAAATATTGTTTAAAATACCACGTATGGCCATACAATTGCGTGGAGCAATAGGTCAAAAATATCTAATTTGGTCTATAGAGGAGAATTAAGACTTTAAAGGGGTCATGACATGGATTTTTTTTTTATTATTTTAAGATGTTCCTTCAGGTTTACTTACAAAGTTAATAAATTGTTTTGCACAAATATGTGGAAAATATGACTATTTTCAACCCTCATTCTGACCCTCTGTTTAAAACAGGTCATTGTTATGACTGGCTAAAGTCATTGCAAAGGAAACAGTATCAACGCCCCCTCACTATTGCATGTGAGTGTTTTGACAACATTATCAAAATAAAACGACAAAGCATAATGAATCATTTACTTACAGTTTGTGATGCAGCTGCAGTCAGATCTAGTACCGGTACTACCGCTTAATCTTTTAACAAATGTTTTTCTGTGAACTCTCCATGACACTGTGCCTCATTTAAAAAACATGCTCTGAACAATCCTCTGACATGATCCGGGATGCCATTAAAAATAAACTATCCACTTTTTCCTTACGTCTGTTTGTACAAAGACGCGAACGAGCTGTTTAAAGTGGTGATGACATGAGAAATCAAATTTGCCTTGATCTTTTGGTATATAATAGGTCTTTGTACCATCAAAACATCTTGCAAGTTTCAAGCTTAAGACATCCTTCTCATTTTAAACAAAGTATTTATTTAATCAAGCTCCAAAAATGGCTCGGTTTGGATCCTATGGGACAAGGTGATGTCAGCTAGCCCCAGTCGTTTGCATAAACTCCGCCTCCAGAACAAAACATCAACATAGGCCCTGCCCATCAGCGTTTAGTCGCTAACAGCTGACTTGATCACACAGAATGCGAGTGTCACTTCACGTCAAAAGCAAATAGAAATTAAACCACTGCCGCTATCTTGTCTACACTGGATACAGTATACAGATGTGCATTCACTTTCTGACACAGTCCACTTGCTTGAGTCTGTCGTCAATAGGGCAAATGGAGTGAAAAACATTAGCTTTGACACGTTTGGTTTAAACAGCTCGTTCACATTTTTTTTTACAAATATCAGACGGATCCCAGCGCAAGCAACAAGTGGATAGTTTAGTTTTAATGGCATCCCGGATCGTGTCAGAGGATTGATCAGAGTGTTTTGTTTTGTAAACGGGGCACGCAGTGTCATGGAAAGTTAACAAAGAAACATTTATTGAAAGATGAAGCAGACTGCAGCTGTATTACTAACAGTAAGTAAATGATGTCATAATGTTTTGCCTGGAAATGACCATTTTATTTTGATCATGTTGTCAAAACACTCAAAACATGCAATAGCGAGTTGGTATTGATATTGTTTCCAATGCAATGACATCACCCTGCACCTTGGATCCAAACGAGACATTCTCTCAGGGTTATTACATAAATGCTTTTTTATTGATAATGAGAACATTTTAAGTTTGGAACTTGCAGGACGTATTAAGCATACAAAGACCTCTTCTATATCAAAAGATCAAGGGAAGTTTGGTTTCTCATGTCATGACCACTTTAATGTTGCATGGTGTCTAATATTGTCCTTCAGCCTTCAGTCCTTCCTAAACTCTTTTTTCAGACCTCTTCTTCCAAACCACCTGTCACAGAGAGAAAAATCAAGTCTTGTCTGACCTTTTTTCTCATTGACTATCCTTTTTTTTATCCTAACCTCAAAAGCCTCACATTATGTAACTACTTGTTCCTGTGACTGGTGTTGTGCCAAGGTCAACTAAAATACATATACTGATAAAAAAAAAAGCATACACAGTCGCACTGTATGTTGCTTTGAGCATTTTAGCATAAATGCAACAATTATTATGTTAACTATAAAACTCTTTGAGCTGCTACATGACATATTCTGACTGCAGTCACAACATTTACAGTCATAAGAGAATGTAACATGGATTTGAATTTAAGCTCAATTTTGTTGACATACAGGGCTGTACAGGGTTAACAAATGATCTCAGATCAGCTGTTTACAAGTGAAAATCTATGAGGCCTTTTACTGACAATCAGATCCAAACATATCAGTCACCTAATCTGTGTTCCTGCAGATATCATTAATGCTGATATTATCAGTCCTACTTCCAGCCAAGGAAAGTGTGTGTGTGTGTGTGTGTGTATGTGTGTGTAGGTAAGAAAGAGAAAGACTGTGCCCAGGGTAATCAGCCCACTGTACCAGCCTCTTCTAATTATGGCTGCCCTTCACATGACCAAATCATTTATCACACATATAACAAAGCTAAAACAAATTACCACAGACGCGCACATACACACGTAATGACCTGTTAACACACACACCAGCTGTTCTGTCGAGGACTGTGGATATTAAGAGTGAAGGACAAATGAGCTAAGGAGTGAATCAATGAATGAATCAATCGTTGTCGAGCTGATAGTCAAACATCTCTCTGGTGTTTGGTAATAAAACTTAAAAATTTGTCACCACTCGTTCTCAGTTGCTTCTAGATCTCTGGATCTTTGATGCTTCATTGGCTGCCTAATGCGAGTCCTACAATAATTTAAATGAATGCAAACACTACACAGACACAAACAAGACATTTTAACAAACCCCTAACCAACACATGAAACAATAGCACATAACTTGGTATCTAAAACCTCATTCGAAATTCAGACCAATTCAGATCACAGGGTTGTGCAAAATTTCTTTTCAATTCATTAATGTAAATTTGGTCACAGCCACAGGAAGTAGAACTGGAATTTGAATTGGAATGGCAGGAAGAGAAAATTTGCAATTTGCTGAGTTACAATTCAAAGAAATATAAGACAGGCCATGCATTCTCGGAAATGAAGTGATGTTGTACCCTGGACCACAAAAATAAATTTATTAAATATGATCTTATATTAAATATATTAATATATTAATATAATAACAATAAGATAGCTTTTTTTTTTTTAGAAAGAATGCCTAAAATTGAGTGCTGTCAAACGATTAATCACGATTAATTGCATCCAAAATAAAAGTTTTTGTTTACATAATATATGCGTGTGTACTGTGTATATTTATTATGCATATATATATATATATATATATATATATATATATATATATATATATATATGAATACACACACATGCATGTATTTATTTAAGAAAATACATTATGTTTATATATTAAAAATACTTATATATAACATTAATTTCAGGGCTGTCAAACGATTAATCGCACAAAATAAAAGTTTGAGTTTGCCTAATATATGTGTCTGTACTGTGTGTAATTATTATATTTATATAAACACAAACACAGTCATGTATATACTTAAGAAATATTTTCAAGTATATGTATTTATGATAATTTTACATCATTTATATTATATATAAATAAAAATATTACATAAATGACATATGTCTCTTAAATATATACATTAAATTCTGTGTATTTATATATACATAATAATTACACATATAAGTACACACACATATATTAGGCAAACTTTCATTTTGTATGCGATTAATCACGATTAATCGTTTGACAGCCTTAATTAATTATATGAATATAAAAATATAAATGGAAATAAATGTAAATATTTTCAAAATATATACTGTATGTGTGTGTGTTTATATACACATAATAAATATACACAGTATACACACATATAAAAAAAAACTTTTATTTGGATGCGATTAATCACAATTAATCGTTTGACAGCACTAATAAAATTGATCAAAAGTCATAATAAAGATTAATAAATATTTCTTGAACATCAAATCAGTATATTATTATGATTTCTGAAGGATCATGTGACACTGAACGCTGGAATAATTCGGAAAATTTAGTTAACATCACAGCAATAAATTATATCTTATAACATTAAATGAAAAAAAAAACAGTTATTTTAAACTGTAATACTATGTCAGAATATTACAGTTTTACCATATTTTTATCAAATAAATGGAGCTTTGATGAGCATAAGATACTTTGGTGACGCTTCATGTTATGGTGTCTTTGTTACAGTGTAATTATATATTTACTGTAAGTACTGAGTAATATTAACTTCATGTTCTTACTATATAGGTAAGGTTAGGATGAAGGTTTCATTTAGGGTTAGTTGCACAATTGTGCATCATATTAGGGGTCGACCGATTATTGGTGCTGATATTAAGCATTTTTATGGTTATCGGTCATTTTCAAAATCGATTTGCAGATACAATAATTAAAAAAAAAGGATTTAAAGAAAGTTTTTGTCAGAGGCCTTGTTAGTCTTAATTTTGACATTAATTTTCACTTTTACACCAAACATGTATCAGTTCAAAATATCGGTTATTGGTCTACTTGATATGTCATAATCGGTTTCGGCATCAGCCCTGAAAAACACATTTCGGTCGACCCCTACATCATATGTGACCCTGGACCACAAAAGCAGTCATAAGGGTCATTTTTTAAAAAAATTGACATTTATACATCCTCTGAAAGTTGAATAAATAAGCTTCCCATTGATGTATGGTTTGTTAGGACAATATTTGGCCGAGATACAACTATTTGAAAATCTGTAACCTGAGGGTGCAAAAAAACCCTTATTGAGAAAATCACCTTTTAAGCTGTCCAAATGATGTTCTTAGCAATGCATATTACTACTTAATATCCTCATGATTTTTTTTGGCACAAAAAAAAAAATCGATCATTTTGACCCATACAATGCATTGTTGGCTACTGATACAAATACACCCGTGCTACTTATGACTGGTTTTGTGGTCCAGGGTCACACATATTGTTATTATTATAAGTACAGTGTATAAGTAAGTACATGTAACATGTAACAAGGAAAATCTATCTGGCCTTTTTAAATGTTTTTCCAAATGATCCAAAATGTCTTTATCAAGCCAGCATTCAAAATCCTTGCTTTTCAAAATGACATTTATCCCTTGTGTCATCTTTACCAGAGCTCAAACTGTGTGTGTATCCTCACTCTCTCCTCTGACTCGTCAAAACACTCTAACATTGTGGTGGCGAGTTTTGCACAAGCAAACGCTACTCACATTTTCATCAGCGGGTAGACTCTGGTGGACAGTGTGCCCACAGCAGTCACGGAGAGGCTGATGCAGCGAGAGCCAGAGAAGAGCAGATATAGACCTCAGCTGTCTGCCTCCTCCTGCGGTGAGACAGGCGTGTGGCAGGCAAAAAGTCCATCAGCTGACTCAGCACGTCTGTCCACCCTCAGTCGTCTTACCTACTGGGGACAACACCTATAGTAGCCAGCTCTAATGCACGCTGATGGGAAATTAACACAGAGACACACCGTAAATGATGGGACATTCATCTCTTCTGTCATATTTAACAGAGGTCAAACTGTGTGTGTATCCTCACCCTCTCCTCTGACTCCTCAAAACCACAGCTGCTCCAAAGCCAAAGCAGTCCTACACACACACACACACACACAGGTTTCCATATTTTATGGGGACATTCCATACACATAATGGCTGTATTTTCTATCCCCTTACTCTAACCCTACCTCTAAAACAGTAAACTACTGCCATTTTTAGGTTGTCAAAAAAACAATTCTCTATGATTTATAAGCTATTTTCCTCACAGGGAGCAAAAAATGTCCCCACAGTGTCATATATTACTGGAAGTACTATTCTTGTGGGGACATTTGGTCTCCATAATGTAGGGAATACCACTTACACACACACACAAACTACAGGCATGCAGCAAGAGTTCACAAAGAAACATTTGTTGAAAGATGAAGCAGTACTAGATCTGATTGCAGCTGCATCACAAACGGTAAGTAAATGATTTCATAATGTCTGAAAATGACCGTTTTTTTTGTTTTGATCATGTTGTCTAAACACTAACTTACTATGGTGAGGGGGTGTTGATACTGTTTACTATGCAGTGACGTTTAGCCAATCATAACAGTGGCCGATTCCTAACAAGCCTTAAAGGACCCGTCAGAATGAGGGTTGGAAATATTAATTTTTCCACATTTTTTTGTGTGTGTGTGTTTGTGTGCAAAAAAACGTTATTAACATTATAAGTAAACATATTAAAATAATATAAAATATCCATGTCATGACCCCTTCAATACTTCTAGATAAATAAGTTGGACAATCAGTGTTTATAAAGCATACATTTGCACTGAGGAATGAAAAAAAAATGTTTTCTAACAAATGCAAGTTTATATCTCGTATTTCAGACTTTATAATTCAATTTAACTCAACAATAGCAAGTTTGTCCATTTTGAGGGGAAAAAAGGCGTGGGATATAAACACAAAAGAGAGAATGACAAGTTTATTTTTCTTATCAGAACTGTGAGATAAGATAATCTCGGAATTGCGAGAATGAAGTCAGAATTTTGAAATATAAACTCAAATATACCTTTTTAAGTTTTTTATTCCATGGTTTCCATAGACTGCCACTTGAACACTGTCATTTTCTGCTACCAGGCAGGCTCCGCCCACAAGATACGTCATCACTGTTTGCACACACCGAATTGTTATATACAACCCACTTGCATTTAGCAATAAAATGTCACTAGACAGCAATATTAAAATTAAGAAATTTTGAGAAAGTGACAAACATTAAACACTTCTAAATAACATGTTTGCACATTATCTTTAGCTGTTCTAACAACCTCAAAATAAAAATATAAGCTAAACTGAACTGAAGATAAAAATTTGATAAAATCTGGGGGAGGGAAAGAAAAATGTGAGAACTAACAAAAACTAAACAAACTGAAAAGAGAAATTTTAAATAAAATAGAAATAAAAACATGACCTGGGGTCTGTATGATTTTAATTGCTTTTATTGTGCAAGAATGCATTAAATCGCTATTCTTTTGAACTTTCTAGTCATAAAATAGAAAAAATGCACCATGGTTTCCGCATTATACTACACAGCACAACTGTTTTTAACACTGATAACAAGAAATGTTGCTTGAGCAGCAAATCGGCATATTAGAATGATTTCTGAAAGGATCATGTGACACCCAAGACTGGAGTAATGTGCTGAAAATCCAGCTTTGCAATCACAGGAATAACATTTAAAAAAAAAAAAATACAAAATACATATTTAAAATTATAATATGTGTATTTGTGATGTAACATCTCTACAATGTTGTCTATCTGTGTAGTGGTGCCACAGAGTAAAAGGATGGAGTAAATCTGCACTGTGCGTAGATGCCCAGATGGCTTGTTAGTGCCAGTATATTTGTGTGTGCAAACATGATTGGCAGAGCTGTAACGTGTGTGTGTGTCTGCGTGCTGAAGTATGAATGAATCTGAGATTGTGTGTCTACGAGATAATGCATTCGTGTGTGTGTGCTGTGCCATAGTTCTGCCAGAGGGTGTGTATGTGTGTATTTTCTGCCTGAACAGTCCTTCTGCTGCAGAGCATCAGGATATTTATAGAACACAGAATTATGACAAAGAAAAACAATAAGCTATGCATATACAGCATCACATGCATGAAAAGGATTATCAGTCAGTAACGGTGCAGTGCGAGTATAATTCTTTTGGACATAATGGTTTATGTGTGTGCGATACTGATGTTATCTGCTTCAGCGCAGAGGTGTGTGTGTGTGTGTCACACTAATTATATGGTACTAGCTCTAAAAGATAATTACAATACTAAGAGTTCATGTGGGTGTTTGTTCTACGAGGGTGAAAAGGGGTTTTCCTCTAAACGCTGTCAATTTCACAGCAGGGCCCCTTGTGAAACCTTCACATACACACACACACCTTTCTGTCCTCTCTGCCATGTGATTTGCTAGCTCAGGAAGTATGCGGTAAATATTGAATTTGATTTCTTCTTTTCTTAGTGCTGCGATTAATAATTGATGCCGTTTTCTTGCAGTTTGTGATGAAAAATTGAAGCACACGTGTGAGGGAGTCTCAAACCACAGTCTGAGAACACGACTGCACATTTACAAATACGAAACGCTTAAATACACACATACACTACACGTGTGACATACAGTACAGTCCTATATACTGTATGTATGCAGCTACATATGCCACATATAGGCATGTTTACTTGCAGAAGGCAGTTTATTAGTTATTGTGCTTGCAAGAAAGGATTACATAGATATTCTTCAAACATTGTGTTTAGGGTTTGTTTTAAACCCCAAACCCTAGGTTTTAAACTTCTGAATCAACCGCCTAATATACAGACTTAAGTTATACAAATTTTCTATCACGTCTCCAAAGTGAGATTTTTTTAAAAACTTCAATCTTTACTAAACATGTTTAAAATCAGACATCGAACTACCATTACTCCAGTCTTCAGTGTCAAATGATCCTTCAGAAATAATTTTACTATGCTGACTTATTGCTTAAGAAACATTTCTTATTATTTTCAACATTGAAAACAGATGGAAGTGGAAAACCGTCATGTATTTTTTCAGGATTCACTGATGAACTGAAAGTTCAAAAGAACAGCATTTATTTGAATCAGAAATCTTTTGTAACAATATAAAGATAATTTATTGATCACTTTTGATCAATTTAGTGCATCCTTGCTAAATAAAAAGCAATAATTCCATACTGACTAAAATTTGACTGACCCCAAACATACATCTGGCTTCAGAGAATGCATAAACTTAGTTTATATTAATGTTAATTCAGTACATTTCATTATAATCTGATAGAACAGGCACCTTAGGCCATATTAGAGAAGAAGAGAGCACTTACGTCTCCTCCGTGATGAGGCTCTGCAGGTGAGATCTGATGGTTTTGAGCCAAACGTACTGAGTCATATTAACAGCTGACAACTCGAGTCTCAAAGCATCTTCCACAAGTCCTCTTTGTGCATTGCAATAGCTGCTGGATTGGCTTTCTGTGGGAATTGATTAATTTGTGCCACCATCGTCCAAGCCACAAAGTTCCCACTGACCTCTGACTTCTGGATAGGTCCAATTTTGGACACTGGATGGAGATACTTTGTTCCTGGCTGCTTTCAAATATCTGCTCTGGGTCTCTGAAACTCATTTGGCTTCCTTAAATCTTATAATAATTTGCATAAAGTCAAACATGCTGTACAGACACAGTCAACAAGCCTATGGGCGAGGCTTTCGTTTCGTTAGCCGCTATAGGGAAATAACAAGAAGAATAACAACGTAGAGAAAACGGTAAAACTGTTTGCATTACAAACCACTGTGTTCATAATTAAGATAATACATTAAAATAATATGGTAAGACACTCTAATTTGCAATATCAAGCAGCAAAACAAACTGTACAGCTAAACATAGCTGGACACAGATAAAACAGAAGCCAGACACATACAATGTACAAATGGCCGCACCCACTCTTACATGAAAAATAAGGTAGATATAATGGAGAGAAGTAACTCAGTGGAATGGAAAAACGCAGTCTGTGCGAACGCCCCCTTAAGGGGTGATTACTATACTAGCTAGATCTCATTAACAACCACAAAACAATACATTAAAATCCCCTTAAGGTAAGTCATTTCACTCGGCGGCCATCTTTGAAACGCCTCTCGGGCAGGCAAGTGCAACTCCTATCTCTTTGAATGGGGAAACATCAAATTCTCCAAAACTGTTCACCAAGCTTATGATTAAATTTCATATTTGAAATCACCAATGAAATCTGACAAGAACTGCCTCATAAACATAGTTCCTTATGCTCCAATAGCGTTAAAAAAAAGCTTATTTTTCAGGGTACGTCAGCCAGTACGCATGCGCAGTACTGAGCGCACGTCTCAGAACGCCGACTGTTTCTATAGACCAATTTCGAGTAGACGTCACAGTGACGTGCAGCTGCGCGCGCATAGTGGTTGCAGAAAAACACTGGTAGCGAATGGAGGTAAACGGGTAAACTCCATGGAATAAGAGAAAAAAATATATTTTTGTGCCTTTTGATGTCAAAATC
>JAHKKF010481358.1:0-17269 GCA_019740295.1 Labeo calbasu | reverse complement strand
AAATACTGTATTATATATGTATATATATATATATATATATATATATATATATATATATATACACACACACACACACACACACATATATCTGTTTATAAATCATGTATATATATATTTTTTTTTTTTACAAAAAAATTAAATTAAATTAAATTAAAATTATAACTTTTTTCATCACTGATAATAACTGATAACTGATAAGAAATGTTTCTTGAGTACATTTTTAGAGAATTATGCAACTATCTGCAATTATCTGCACAAAACAAAATTCAACATAGACATCAGTAAACTATTGGACAAAGTTTATTAATACACATTTGAATGTTTCTGAGAACGTAAAGTTGATGAATAATGAAAAAAAAAATCATACTGGCTCTAAACACTTATGTTCAAAATTATTTAACCCCCAAAAGTCAAAATGTGCAGAATGTTTTGTTCTTTATAACCTCCAGTAAACACTGCTTGGAAGCGCTTAGAAGCTTCTGTCAGTGCTCTACTGAAATGTAGGCCAATTCTTTGCCTGAAAAAGCTGTGAGATCACTAATAATCTTTGGTTTTCTCAAGTCACTGCTTTCATCAAATTCAACCAAATATTTTCAATAAGAATTAAATCTGGAGACTGAACAGGCCACTCGAGAACATTCTATGACGGATCCCTGAACCAAGCTTAAGTAGATTTGGATGTTTACTTTGGGATGATTGTCCTGCAGAAAAGTCCATTAATCAGCTTCAGTCTTTGCACCAAAGGCATCACAATTATTGCTTTAATGGCCTAATATTTTAAAATATTCATGATGCCCTTCATACACTCATGATTTTAACTTCCTGCAATGGTTTGATGATGGAGATGCTGTTCTTCTGCTTACGAGCTTTGCCGTTTTTGCACCGGACATACCGCTGATCCATAGGTCCAAAAAGTCCGGTTTGGTCACATTTTTTTTAACAAGTCGGCTTTTTATGTTCTTCTTGGTCAAGAGTGGTATTCGGCAAGATGCCTCAACATGAAAGCCATGCTTGTCTTGTGTTCTTCTTATACACCGCAGTGAAATATTTCTCCTCCTTTCATCGGGTCATCCTGAAACTCTTTGGCTGTACGTTGCAGGTTTTTTCAGTTGCTCTGATCAAATATTTTATGATGTTGTACTTTTTTGTTCAACGTCCTCAAAGGTTTTCTGGTACAACACATATTGAACTAGGGAATAAGGCTACCAGATGTGTCTGTAGGAACTTTTAATGTCTTGGAAATCTTCATGTAGTCTTAGACTTTCTAATAAAACTATTTCTTCTCTTTAGCTTTTGTGAGAGCTCTGTTGACTTCACCATATTTGCTACTCAACTTTTGAACATGCATGAACAAAATGTATGTGTAACAGCCCAAGCTAATTCTGTTTTTAATAGCGTTTCCAAAGCCTTAATTGTGTTTTAAGACTATTTTGTTCCCTACCGTAAATATAAGTGACTTAAAACAGCAATGCTGAATGGGGGTTGAATAATTATGACATAGCAGTGTTATTTTAAAAATCCTATAACTCAGAAACATTACATTTGTATATTAACATTATCACTTTTATTATGCCAGTAGAAGGAGATGCAATTTTTATAAAATCCTAGATCTTCAGAAAAACTTGTATTTGTGAAGTATTGTGTTCTCTGGGGGGTTGAATACTTTTGAATGCAACTGTATATAATCGCTCAATCAACATTTCGACTGGAAGAAAGACGTCAAATAAAACAGCCTGTGAACAAAATGTCACTTAACATTGAGGAACTGAGGAACATTTTCCTCAGGAAAGTTACCCAGTGTTCACAGTTCATTAGTTAGCTATAAAAAACACAAGAGGGAGCTTAATTACTGTTAATTACTGTTTTAATTAATCTGAGAACTTATGCGCAAAACTTTTTAGTGTGATTACTGTATCAGAAAACAAATAGCGTTGAATACAATAGTGTTGTTGTTCATTTTAACCTGAAATGTAAATGAGTGGGCAAAGGTTGAGAGAATTGTTTTTTCCTTAGAAAAAAGCCAAAATATCGGCATTGACGTTTATAATATGAATAATCAGAATAAATTTCATATTGGTGTATCTCAGATTTTAAATTGTGATAATAATATTTAACTATTTCTGTTTTTACTGCATCTTGATCAAATAAATGCAGCCTTGGTGAGCATAAGAGACAAAAATAAAAAAATATTTTTTTTGAATGCTTGAATGTTTTTTGCAGTTTTTTTGAAATGACAGTGGAGATATGACAGGAAGTAAGTGGGAGAGAGAGGGGGGACAGGGTTGGGAAAGGCCTACGAGGCGGGACTTCTCGGGACTCGGGACTCCTGTCGGCACATTACCCACAAGGCTATCAATGCCAACAAGTCTGAATGCATTTTTAATGGTTACTCTTTTTTTTTTTTTATCTGTTATTAGATAGGACAAAAATTAGTGTCATTGATCAACATACTAAACATTAACTATTTATCCAGTTATAGGAGAGCATTGGATGTTTCCATGGGTTTCCATGAAGCTTTAAGTTCACAATATTTTTTTGTTAGAGGCAGTTAAGCTTTTCATAGCACAGTGTCACAGGGTTAAATCTGCCATTCGCGTTTTTATCAAAGCTTTCTCTCCACAGCCGTCATGAGGGCAAGTTCCCCATGAATGTCTGGACTCGTCCGCATCTCATTGATAGTCATGATGGCACTCGGCCCGGTGAGGTCAGGGCCCCGCTAAATATTATCCCATGCGACCTGCTCTCCCCTGCAGCTATGAGGAACAGTGAGCTTTTAGCATTTTATTGGGCTCTAAGGCTTCCAGCTAAAGGTTGACATCTTTTGACACCCTGAAAGTATCTGCTCCGCAAGGTGCGCCAACACGTATCGAATCCACTGCAGCGCTTTTTGCCGCTGCTTACTTTATTAATTGATCTCACGGCACCTTTTGTTCCTGGAGGGGTTTCAGAATGTGACATTTCCGCTATTTGCGTGGGAGTTTGTGTGTTTGATTAAGGCTGGCAGCATTTGTTTATGCAAGCACAAATTGTTAGTTATGCATCCATTTCCCGATTTCTCCTTGGCCGCTGACCGTTAAGCGTGCAAGTCCAGAAAGTCAATTATACCAAGCTTTCCCAGTGGGAATATTAACTTCCTAGAGCGGAACGTCGTGGCTACAGATCATGTGAGCTCATCGTCTCTGGCACACAAACACTAAACAAGCTACTGAACAATATGGCTCCACTGACTTTTTATTTTCTGTTTGCCAGGCTCAATTAATCACACCAGTCACACGGAAATCCTCCTCTCCTCTTTCATTATATCCCGTCCCTGCAAACGCAGAGCTGTTCGGAGAGAAAAATAGGGAAAGAGAGGGGAAAAAGAGAAAGTAGCGTCGCTCTGTAGAGGAGAGGAGCGTCTGATAACAGTTCCGTGCTAGTGTGCTTCCCTAAGGCCCTGTTCCCTCTGAATATTCATGGGGCTTGGCAAGAAATCCTGCACCATTTGTAAAAAGGACAACTATCAGTTTTCAACTCTGACCGTAAAATGGGCCAGTGTGCCTTCGCAGATTCATCTGAAAAATACTCTGTGAACCAGAACAAGAAAATTGGTCTGTGACACTTCCTTATTTAATAGTTGTCAGAGTTCCACAGTGCCTTCTAACAGCAAACACATTTTGCATGTATTCTTAAAGATTGTTTTAGATTTTTTTTTTTTTTTGTAATTATCATTAATATTTCGATTTAGCTTTTAAGAATTTTGTACATGTTTTTTATATACCCTATCATTTTATCAGTGTATTTTAAACAGTTTTTTGAAAGAAATCTCACCAAGGCTACATTTACTTGATTTAAAATACAGTGAAAAGTGTGAAATACTAGCAAAATTAATAACTGTTTTATGTTTTAATCTTTTAAAATGTAGTTGCAGCCATTACCCAGGTCTTCAGTGTCATATGATCGTTCAGATTGTTTTCTGAATCATTTGAAGATTTTTGATTCTTTTTGAAAGAACAGCATTAATTTGAAATAGAAGTCTTTTGTAACATTCTAGATGTATTTACAGTTCTTAATCTATTGTATTGTATCTTTGCTGAATAAAAATATTAATTTCTCTAAAAAAAAAAAAAAAAAAACTTGCTAACTGCAAAATATTGAGGGAAAGTTCTAATTTTTTTAAAGTTTTTTAAATCAAGTGTAAATTCATATCCCAGTCACATTTTATTGGTTAAATAAACAATACTTACACTATCAGAAAAAGAAAAAGAAGAAATCTGTTATATATTTTTAAATGAACAAAGCATGATTCTCTTTAGGTTAGTGTTTTTAAGCATTTTACATTTATTCCAAAAATAATAATAATAATAATAATAACTCAAGGCAGTATCAGTTTAAACAATATATTTTATACTTATATTCAGCTATTCTTTTTAATAGTTAACTTTTAACTATTTTTGAATTTTTCAGATCATCAGTCATCAAAGCTTGGAAAATATTGGTCACAGACACAGAAATTTACTTTAGTTTCACCAAGATGGTTACTCACTAAAAGCTCCCTTAGATCATGTTTTTATGCCATTTTAAGATTTATTTTGATCTAACAAAGTGGTTATATCTAAGTGTGTGAGTTGTTTACTTTTTTTTTATTAGTCTTCCCATTAACGGCATTATATTTTTCATTAAAACTAATTTGCAAATGCGGGAGGCGGGATTTATTGCATGAACCAATCACACCCAAACATAATCAGTCATATCCAATCATATCGTGATGGAGGCGTTGCCTCCTCTCATGTGACTTTACCCCATTCATTCTCAATTACCCCTCATCAAATTCCTGGCATGCTATAAGGGGTCTGTTAAAACTCAATGGGCTCAGGGGAGGCGAGAGAGACGTGGACTCTTGCTGTAACTTTACCTGCTGGTGTCGCTGTTAGACAGTGTTTCTTTAGAAAAACAAATGATTTATACACTTTTTAATGTTATATTTTTGTAATACTGCCATTGTTTTATTTTTGTACTATACTTTTTTCATCCTCCCTTTGCTCCATATATACTGTATATAAGCCATTTGTAGATTGTTCTACAATCTCTTCATGGACTCTCCGATTGTTTATCCAGTGACAGACAGTGGGCATTGTTCAGGAATCCTGTTACAAAATACAAATCATTATTTTTGCATATTTGGTTATTGAGGCTTGTGTTGCTGAAATCACACAGTTACATTTCAGAAACATGTATGGCACTGTCCTTGCCTTTTTGCCTTAAATTAAAATTCTGTGCAGTTGAATGTCTAATTTTGAGTTGGGAGAATGTCCAGGAAAAGCATTCTGTTCATTCAGTGGAAATGCTTTAATACAAGACAAGGTGTTTGGAGAATGTAGGTAATCATATTTGATTCTCGTATTATTATAATTAGATGCAGTTCATAAAAAAAAAAAAAAAAACAGAAAACCTTTAGCAAGGAGGTTATTAAAGTCTGTTACCATTTCTTGAGTGAAATGTGACGTATTTCTGAGTGAAACTCAGAAAGACAAGCCAGTTGTTTATTCTGTCCATCAGAAATTGATTGGATCCTGAAAAGTGGCTATGAAATGTCAGATTGGAGCCAGACTGAACATGAGGCTGCTAAAACAATGTCAAAGCTATTTGGCTAATAGCCCGCACAAGTGACATCAGCCAATAAAAGAAAGTTGTTTCAGAGTAAAAGCATGTCATTGCTTTTGATTAAAGACTACAAATCCAAACACTATTCTTCTTTGGATGCACTGATGAATCATTCACAAGACTAAGAACATGCATTAAAGAGATAGTTTATCTAAAAATAAAAATGTTGTCATTTATTACTCACTCTCATATCGTTACAAACCCGTAAGACCTTCGTTTATCTTTGGAACACAAATTGAGATATTTTTAATGAATCTGAGAGCTTTCTGACCCTGCCTAGACAGAAGTGCAACTATCACGTTGAAGGCCCAGAAAGTTAGTAAGGACATTGTTAAAATAGTCCATGTGACATCAGTGGTTCAATCGTAATTTTGTGAATCTACGAGAATACTTTTTATTCGCAAAGAAAACAAAAATAACAACTTTATTCCAAATTGTTACATGGACCAATTTAGAGATGTCCTAACTACCTTTCTTGGCCTTGAATGTGTATTGTAAAAAAACAATTTAAGTCAATTTAAAATATTTTGTTTACCCGGCTGCCTTAAAATTTTAAGTTCAGTCAACTCAAAAAAATGAGAAATGTTAAGTTGTACTAAGTGACAATTTAGATATTTGAGTTGATTCAACTTAAAATTTTAAGGCAGCTGGGTTACTTAAGTTTAACAAACACAAATATCTAAGTTGCACTTAGTACAACTTAACATTTCAAGTTGACTAAACTTATTTGAGTTGACTGAACTTAAAATTTTAAGGCAGCAGGGTAACAAATTATTTTAAGCTGACTCAACAAATTGTTTTTTTTGTTTTTTTACAGTGCACAATTTAAGTAACCCAGCTGCCTTAAAATTTTAAGTTGAATCAACTCAAATATCTAAGTTGTCACTCTGTACAACTTAACATTTCAAGTTCAATATACTTTTTTTTAATTGACTGAACTTAAAATTTGAAGGCAGCAGGGTAACAAATTATTTTAAGCTGACTCAACAAATTGTTTTTTGTTTTTTACAGTGTGGTAGTTGGATTACTGTCTATGTAGAAAGCTCAGAAATATCTTAATTTGTGTTCTGAAGATGAACGAAGGTCTTACGGGTTTGGAGCAATGTGAGTGTGAGTAATTAATGACTGAATTTTCGTTTTGGATTGAACTATCTCCTTAAGAAGGTAAATAGGGTTAGCTTCATGCTGACTTCAATCACAGCCATGTTTTTTGGAAAAAGACACTTAAATACCAAACCATACTAGGCTTTAATTTGATGTAGGTTTCACACTGATGGTAGCTTGTATGCTTTATAAAACAGGCCAACGCTTTGGGGGCTTTCTTTGGATTCTTGCATTTCAAGGCCTACTTCAAAATTCAGTCAACGTCAATCTGGTTGTTGACTTGCTCTAGGGAGCAGGATTGAATTGTTCACATGAACAGTTTGACTGGGGGCGCAGCCAGAAACACTGAACAAGCTCCTACCCTGTCATCTGAGAAAGAGTGAGAGGACTGTGCAGTGGATTTAAGTTCAGGCTTGGTAAACCCGCAGCTAGCCCTTAGATACACAGCCTCCAGCGTACCACTGAACTGAGGAATAGACCTGCTGTTCCAACCGAACCTCCCAGCATGCATCAAACGACTGTCGATTCAATATGTATTATTATGAGGCGCACTGTAGGAGTTTGGGTGAGCATGAGGGCTCTGTATGTTATTGAATTTTTTTTGTAGCATTAGGAGAAGCTGATTTGATCTACAATGCAGGACGACTAATATAATGCTAATGAAGTCTTTAAATGAGGTTTCAGTTTTGTGCAGGTAGAAGATCCTTTTGTGTCAGCATAGATTTTCCAGCTGACATCATTATGTTGTATAAGCGATGTCGTTTGGTCTCTCGGTTGATTTTGATTGCTTTGTACATCAATCTTTCTTGAATCCACGCCCCTTTGATTGATTATACTCACTGGAGGGGAGAGTGTGATTGGATCAAGCTCTTCAACCCACACTGTGTAATTCTATAGCGTGACCTCATTAGTATTCCTTGGCATTCGTATGTAAATTGCGGCTTTAGCACACATACACTAAAGTCAACATATGGATGTGCTTTAAAACATATCCTTATACTACTCATTTTAGTGTTATTTCTATATTGTATACCTCATTTACATATAGGTATTTATATATGTATTACCTCATGATTAATCACCCTCAAGCCATCGTAGGTATATATGACTTTCTTATTTCAGACGAATATGATCGGAGTTATATTAAAAAATGTCTAGCTCTTCTAAGCTTTATAATTGAAGTGAATGGGTGTTGAGATTTTGAAGTCCAATAAAGTGCATCAATCAATGATAAAAAGTGCTCCACACAGCTCCGGGGGTTAATAAAGGCCTTCTTAAGCAAATCGATGCATTTGTGTAAGAACATATCCGTATTTGAAACTTTATAAACCGTAATCTCTAGCTTCCGC
Organism: Labeo calbasu; assembly: GCA_019740295.1. NCBI lineage: Eukaryota > Metazoa > Chordata > Actinopteri > Cypriniformes > Cyprinidae > Labeo > Labeo calbasu. Next base: position 9,173 of record JAHKKF010481358.1, on the reverse strand, counting down.
TAACTGTCGTATGCGTATTCACGAGAAAGTGGTGGGTTGTAGGCAAAATGTGGTGACAAATGTGGAAGTGATGAACGTGAAACACGAAAGTTTTAAAATATGGATATTTTTCTTACACAAATGCATTGATTCGCTTCAGAAGGCCTTTCTTAAAGGAGAAGTTGACTTCCAGAACAAAAATTTACAGATAATTTACTCACCCCCTTGTCATCCAAGAAGTTTGTCGTTCTTTCTTCAGTCGTAAAGAAATTGTTTTTTGAGGAAAACATTCCAGGATTTCTCCCCATATGGTGGACTTTTATGGTGCCCATGAGTTTGAACTTCCTAAATGTAGTTTAAATGCAGCTTCAGAAGGCTCTAAACAATCCCAGCCGAGGAAAAAAGGTCTTATCTAGAGAAACAGTTGGTTATTTTCTAAAAAACTCTGCTTGTACTCTGCGTATTCCGGTTCAGGACAATTAGAGATGGTCGAAAAACTCCCATCTCATTTTCTGCTCCAACTTCAAAATTGTCCTACATCACTGTTTTTGATTTTTTAACTTTCTTTGTAAAGGGTGTCTGATCTTTGCACGTTCACTTTGTAAACACTGGGTTGGTACGTTCGCACGATTTTGAAGTTGGAGGAGAAAACGAGATAGGAGTTTTTTCGACCTACCCTAACTTGAACCAGAATACAGAGTTCATGCAGAGCTCGACAAGAGCATTTGAGGTTAAAAATTATATAAATTGTCAATTTGTTTAGAATATAACCGATTTCACTAGATAAGCCCTTTCTTCCTTCGCTGGGATCATTTAGAGCCCTTTGAAGCTGCATTTTGGAAGATTAAACTCGCGGGCATCATAGAAGTCCACTGTATGGAGAGAAATCCTGAAATGTTTTCCTCAAAAAACATAAGTTCTTTACGACTGAAGAAAGAAAGACATCTTGGATGACAAAGGGGTGAGTAAATTATCTGTAATGTTTTGTTCTGGAAGTGAACTTCTCCTTTAATGGATGGATGGATGCACTTTTTTGGACTTTAACAGCAATTCACTGGCATTACAAAGCTTGAAAGAGCCAGGATATTTGTTTTTAATATAATTCCAATTGTGTTCGTCTGAAAGGAAAGAGAAGAAAGTCATGTACACCTAGGATGGTTTGAGGGTAAGTAAATCATAAAGTAATTTTCATTTTTGGGTGTTCATATGGCGCTTCAACTCTTCTAGGAAGGTTTTCCACAAGATTCAGGAGTGTTTCTGTGAGAATTTTTGCTTGTTCATTCAGTAGAGCATTTTAAGGTTAGGGGCACTGATGCTGAAAGCCCGGCTCAAAAGTTTCCATTCCAGTTCATCCCAGGTATTCGCTGGGGTTGAGGTCCGGGCCAGTCAAGTACTTCCACACTTCCACAAATTCATCCAACCATGTTTTTATGGACCTTGCTTTGTGCACTAGGATAGTCATGCTGGAATTGAAAAGGGCCTTTCCCAAAAGTTCGAATGCCAATGCCATGCTGAAGCAAGGGGCCTAGACCAGTGGTTCTCAACTCGAGTCCTCGGGGCCCACTGCTCTGCACATTTTGTCTCCCTCATTTAACACACCTGATTCAGATCATCAGCTTGTTAGGAGAAAGATCCATAACCTGAACTGAGTGTGTCAGGTTCAGAAACATACAAAATGTGCAGAGCAGTGGGATCCGAGGACTGGAGTTGAGAACCACTGGTCTAGACTAATAACTGAAAAACAGCATCATACCTCCTCCACCAAATAATACAGTTGGCAGCATGCAGTCAGGCAAGTAACATTCTCATGGAATTCACCAAAACCAGACTTCCACATCAGGCTGCCAAACAGTTTTGATTCGTCACTCCACATAACAGGTTTCCACCGCTCCAGAGTCCAATAATTAAGAGGTGAATCCTAAAACATGCTTTTTTGGTTTTGATTTACAATTCATGACTTGCATGAATTGCTCATGCAAGTCATTTTTTCGTTAATCAGACTAAGCTGATTGTGCTGTATGCGGTTTTGATTCACTAAAAAGAACTGAATTATAAAGATGAGACTTTTAGTCTCTACCCAGGCTTACTGGAAATACGTTCATATATATACATATCTGCAAAACTGAAAAAACATGCCTATATGTATGAATCACTGCAGATTCCATTTTAATTTAGTAGGCTTTCAGCTTGCTTTTTGTTCTGTTATATATCTGCTGGAATTAAAAAGAGCTGAGCTTTATGCATTTATTGTGTAAAATGACCCCACCTGCTTGGAGGCTAATTGTATTAGGAATATAAACTGTTTTATATGGCTATCATTTATGATGTGGCTGGAAATAGAACCATTAGGTGTCTATTAGTACTAATTATGATACATTTGCATTCTCTCTATATAAGCAAACACTGCGCTTGACTTATTTACTAAAATAGGATGATTTATGCAAGGCTTTAAAAACAACGCGTGATTGAAGATAGCTTGTTACTGATGGCTTTGTTCTTTTCTTAAGCATCTTTGTTATCTCAAGGAGTTAAATGTGATAAACAACAGCTCAGGTGGAAGACTGCATGCCTAACAGATATGCAGAATTCATTTGAATGTCTCCCACGGCTGTGCTGATCAAATTAAAGATTGTAAACCATAAGGAACAGGAATGCCCTTGACAGTCTCACTGCAGCAGGGTTCATTCTGGAAACATCACGGCATACGACTGCAGAAACCATTTGAATCTATGCATTATTGCCACTGTTCAATATGGATAATGACCCGTACGACCAAGTTCATTGCGGAGTATACTTAGCTAACAGGGAACGTTTGCACAACTTTCATTAACTTTTTTTTTCCGAAGTTATTTAAAGGTTAGGACAGAACATTCTTAAAATAATGTTTATAGGATGTTCTAATAACATTATTAGTGGTTCATTTACATTCTCGTAACGTTAAGAGAAAACATTCTTATAACATTCTCGAAACGTTCTTTTGATGTTATTTGTACACGACTGAGGTTCGCGTACTGGTAAAAGAAAACATTCTAAGAACATTTGTTTGATGTTATTTGTACACGACTGAGGTTCGCGTACTGGTAAAAGAAAACATTCTAAGAACATTTGTTTGATGTTATTTGTACACGACTGAGGTTCTCGTAATGTTGAGACAAAGACTATAGAATACCCAAGACCTGTCACTCATATAGTTTTGAAAGAGGAAAGATGCAACGCTCATTATGACTTTGGTTGAGGAAAAAACGTTCTTAGAACAACATTCTCGGAACATTCTTTTGATGTTATTTGTATACGATTGAGGTTCTCGTAATGGTAAGAGAAAACGTTCTTAGAACAGTTTCTGAACATTTTTTGGTGTTATTTGTACTCAATTGAGGTTCCTGTAATGTTGAGAGAAAATAGTCTTACACTCTTCAAAATAAATGTGCTTTAAAAGGTTCTTCACAGCGATGCCATAGAAGCCATTTTTGGTTTCACAAAGAACCATTCAGCCAAAGATTCTTTAAAGAACCATCTCTTTCTTACCTTTTTATAATCTGAAGAACATTTTTTTACCATATAGAACATTTGTGAAGCAGAAAGGTTCTTCAGATGTTAATGGTTCTTTATGGAACCATTTCAACAAAAAAGGTTCTTCCATGGCATTGTGAAGCACCTTTATTTTTAAGAGTGTAAAACAACATTCTCGAAAGTTTTTATTTTTATTTTTAAATGTTATTTGTACACAATTTTGTAATATTGAGATAAAACAGTATTAGAACAACATTCTTGGAAAGTTATTTGAATGTTATTTGTATACTACTGAGATTCTTGTAATGTTGAAAGAAAACAGTCTTAGAACAACATTTTCGGAACATTTTTTTGTGTTATTTGTACATGATTGAGGTTATTTTACTATTGAGAAAAAACATCTTAGAACAACTTAGCTACCAACTTAGCCATATTTGTACCTGATAATTGTTCTTGTCATGTAAAAAAAAAAAAAAAGTTCTCAGAATAACATTCTCAGAACATCCTTGTGAAGTAATTTGTACTTGATTGCTATCATGTTAAAAGAAAACTTTCTTACAGCATATGTATTTAAAAAACATTCTCATAATATTGACAGAAAACATTTTTAGAAATATAAGGTTCTCATAATGTGATGATAATGGTAGATTGGGATGTTCCTGTAATGTTCACATAACCAAGAAAAAATGTTCCTCAAACCTTAAAAAAACTGGGCGTTTGAACATTTACAAAACATTAAGAAATAACATTGACATAAAATAAAATATGGATGTTTCAAACATAGAGAGAACTTTCAAATATAAGGTTCTCATAGCGTTATGACAATGGTGGATTAGAATGTTCCTCAAACATAAAAAAAAATGGACGGGTGAAACGTTTACAAAACATTCAGAAATAACATTTTCATATCTTGAATGTTCTTGGAACTTTTCGTTCAAAAGTCTTTGAACGCATTCATGAGAGTATTGCAGTATGTCGTGGTGCTTTTGTGAAGGCACGTTGAAGGCTGACACAGAAAAGAAGAAATTGTTAGATGACGTTTTTTTGTTTTTGTTTTTTTGCGCACAAAAAGTATTCTTGTAGCTATTTTTACAATGTCCTTACTACCTTTCTGGGCCTTGAACATGTCAGTTGCGTTGCTGTCTATGCAGGCTCAGAAAGCTCTCGGTTTTCGTCAAAAATATCTTAATTTGTGTTCTGAAGATGAGCGAAGGTCTTATGGGTTTAGAACCACATGAGGTTGAGTAATGACAGAATTTCCATTTTTGGGTAAACTATCCCTTTAAAGGAACACTCCACTTTTTTTGAAAATATGCTCATTTTCCAACTCGCCTAGAGTTAAACAGTTGAGTTTTACCGTTTTCAAATCCATTCAGCCGATCTCCGGGTCTGGCGGTAGCACTTTTAGCATAGCTTAGCATATATCATTGAATCTGATTAGACCGTTAGCATCTCGCTCAAAAATGACCAAAGATTTCGATATTTTTCCTATTTAAAACTTGACTTCTGTAGTTACATTGTGTACTAAGACTGACAAAAAATGAACAGTTGTGATTTTCTAGGCTGATATGTCTAGGAACTATACTCTCATTTCTTTCGATATTTTTCCTATTTAAAACTTGACTCTTCTGTAGTTACGTTGTGTACAAAGACAGACAAAAAATGAAAAGTTGCGATCATGGTCGATATGGCTATGAATTATACTCTCATTTCGGCGTAATAATCAAGGTACTTTGCTGCCGTACCATGGGTGCAGCAGGCGCAATGATATTACGCAACTCTGCATCTACACAAACTTAGTGCCGGTCACTTTCAGGCGCTGAGTAATATTATTGCGCCTGCTGCACCCATGGTACGGCAGCAAAGTTCCTTGATTATTACGCCGGAATGAGAGTATAGTTCCTAGACATATCAGCCTAGAAAATCACAACTGTTCATTTTTTGTCAGTCTTAGTACATGATGTAACTACAGAAGAGTCAAGTTTTAAATAGGAAAAATATCGAAAGTCTTTGGTCATTTTTGAGCGAGATGCTAACAGTCTGATTGGATTCCATGATCTATGTTAAGCTATGCCAAAAGTGCTACCGCCTGACCCAAAGATCAGCTGAATGGATTCGAAAACGGTAAAACTCAACTGTTTAACTCTAGGGGAGTTGAACAATGAGCCTATTTTTTAAAAAAGTGGAGTGTTCCTTTAAGAAGAAATCCAGGTAAATCCAAAGAGTTTGCATGTAGTTATATATAACTCATAAATCAAAAAATGAGGTTTGACCTAAAGATTGAACCCAACTAATGACACTGTGCAGAATCATTACCTATTTTCAATCTTTGAGGACAGGGATCTATTGATTCTCTTGGTTCATGCCTGGCTGAGTTTCTAAGCTGTAATTATTAGCCATTCTTTAGCTTTCTTTATGATTTCATTACAGGCACGAGAAACCCTTTTTGATCTCGTTCACGATATCATTTAATCCCGGCAAATTTTGCTGATTACTTCTTCCTTACTAACGCGTGCCTTTCAGACAAAAAGCCAATATTAGAAAATTAAAAATGATTTAAAAGGGATGTTGTTATCGCTCCTTCCCAGAGACGTTTTAATGTAACTCAATTGATGCATCGCAGTTTCCATTAACTTTTGCTCCTGAGGTTGATTATAAATACTCTTTTTAATTTAGATAGAACAGAAGTCTGAATGGGTTGTGCTTTATATGTTGCTGGGTCACTCTCAGGTCATGTGACTTATTAATGAATTCATTCACTCATTCGGTCTTATCCAAGTCAGGTTTCTCCAGTTCAGTTATGGCAGCGTGGTTCTTTCCTTCTTCCTCTGTTTGCCAGTGGCAGTTGCAGAGTCACATAAAGAGGCGGAGGTCATGTTGTATGACTAGTATGACTTGACGCAGTCCCTCTGATCTGAACAGGCGCCGGCTTAATTTAGTGTGCAAACAATACCGTGTTTCCCTTTGAGGTAGTATGAGTGGGGGGAGTGGAGACTCACACTAATGGAGCATATCAAAGTCACCCTGAATACTCAAACGGTCTGGGCTAGTTAATGTGCACATCAAAGGCCAGTCAGTGTGCTGTCAGCTGGTCTGGGCGCACATCACAGATATTCGTGGGATAGCCAGAATTGATGTAATTGGACTTCAGCTAGAGTTGGTGAGTATTGTGCTTGAAAGGTTAATGATGTATGCGGAAGGTGTCTGCGCTGTCGCTTTTACATGAATGACTAAGAAAGAAGCATACATCAAGCATAGGGTAATGTAGTGGTCAGAAGTAGGCCAATATGAAATAATAATAATAATAATAATAATAATATGTATTTTACAAATTAAATTATACATAAACTAAAAAAAAACATTTAATATTGCAAATCAAGTTATTAGTATTATTATTATTTTATTATGTGTATGTAATGTGTATGTTTATTATGTATATATAAATACACACACATGCATGTATATGTTTAAGAAAATGTTATGTGTTATGTTTATATATTAAATATATTTTTATAAATTGTAGAAATATAAATTTATGTATGTACATACATGTAAATATTTTCTAAATATATGTATATGTGTGTATTTTTCTATACATAATAAATATACATACACAGTACATATATATTATGTTAACAAAAACTTTTATTTTGAATGTGATTAATCATGATTATTCGTTTGACAGGACTATTATCATTGTTGTTATTATTATTATTGTTATTATTTACAGATACAGTTATGAGTAAATATATAAATTAGCTATACCTTTATTGTGTACAGTTATAAGTTTTTTGTTATTATTATTATTATTATTATTATTATCCTTTTACATATAAAATTATCAATTAAATTATAAGTGTTGTTGTTATTTTAAAAATAGATTATAAATTAAGTTATACATTTATTGTGGCATAATTTGCAGTTGTTATTATTGTTGTTGTTGTACAAATAAAAGTATAAATGAAATTATAAGTTGAATTTGTATTATTATTATTATTATTATTATTATTATTATTATTATTACTAGGGGTGTGACGAGACACTTATCCCACGAGATGAGACAGGAGACTGGGTTTAGGAGGACGAGACGAGACAAGATTTTTAAACTTTTTTAAAGAAATCCTCAATGATGCAATATATAGGGAAAAATAATATTTTATTCAACTGAAAAACACAAAATGCAAAAAAATAAAGGTGCATTTTGAAATGAACTTGTACTTTATGAAATTAAACTTCTATTTTAACAAATTATATGCAGTAATAAACATGTAAACTAAAGCTGAATGATTCTAGATAAACATAAAAATTAGCTGTTTTTTTTTTTTTTAAATAAAGATTCTGAAGAAAAAAAGATTAGAAATCTAAACAAAATAACGGAATTTACTAGTCGTTCTGACACTAAAAAATATATTCAAACAAAATAAAAAAAAGGGAGGTCCGTGTCTCAATTAATAGACATGTTTCACTATTGGAATGTCCTAAATGAATGATTCAATGTTAAATACTGTTTTAAACGTGCATTTTTCGCCACCTCCTCACGGATAGCGTTACAATACATACAATTGTAAACTTCCAAAACAACAATTTACAGATAATGTACTCACCCCCTTGTCATCCAAGATGTGCATGTCTTTCTTCAGTCGTAAAGAAATTGTATTTTGAGGAAAACATTTCAGGATTTTTCTCCATATAATAGACTGCTATGGTGCCCCGAGTTTGAACTTCCAAAATGCAGTTTAAATGCGACTTCAAACGATCCCAAATTCGGTTGTAAACGATCCCAGCCGAGGAAGAAGGGTCGCAGTTGGGATCATTTGAAGCTGCATTTAAACTGCATTTTGGAAGTTCAAACTCAGGGCACCATAGCAGTCCATTATATGGAGAGAAATCCTGAAATGTTTTCCTCAAAAACATACTTTCTGTACGACTGAAGAAAGAAAGACATGAACATCTTGGATGACAAGGGGGTGAGTACATTATCTGTAAATTGTTGTTCTGGAAGTGGACTTTTCCTTTAAGTTACTTTCGTTTTGATCACTACTGTAGACAATGTGTGTTTATACCCAAACTATAAACTTTTATCCCAGTACTTCTGTTATTTAAATGTCTGTAACACTGAACAAATTATCATTATGTGGTTGAAAAGACTGTTTGTGTTGCTCTATCTGGATCAGCAGCAGCATGAATGCAGATTTGAATGTCTTTAACACCTGTTTCACATCGTAAGCGTCAGTGGAGCGTGAGCGTGTCATTCAGGAATAAGATCCTGTGGGTGTTTGAAATTATTACTATTACTACTACTACTACTACTACTACTACTGCTTCTGCTTTACAAATAAAATTATAAATGAAATTATAAAATGAATTATTATTATAATTATTATTATTATTATTATTATTATTATTATTATTATTACTACTACTACTGCTTTACAAATAAAATTATGAATGAAATTATAAAATGAATTATTATTAGTAGTAGTAGTATTATTATTACTACTACTACTACTACTACTTCTGCTTTACAAATAAAATTATAAATGAAATTATAAAATGAATTATTATTATTATTAGTAGTAGTATTATTACTACTACTACTACTACTACTTCTGCTTTACAAATAAAATTATAAATGAAATTATAAAATGTATTATCATTATTACTACTACTACTACTACTACTAC
>JAHKKF010481355.1:243-11210 GCA_019740295.1 Labeo calbasu | reverse complement strand
AAAAAAAAAAAAAGAAACAATAAAAAATGTACTGACCCCAAACTTTTGAAAGGTAGTGTATATGTTTTACATCTAGGCATATATTTTTCTCCTTCATCCTTTCTTCACTCCACAGACTGAAAATTATGCCTCAACTTCCTTTCTATTCTCTTTCCTTACTTCCATCTCCAACTTGAATTCCTGTCTGCAGTCTCATTTCTGTTTTCTAAAAAGTAAATTATAAATGTCAACTATAAAATAACCAGTGCATGTCAATTTATTTAATGAATTTTAATATAATTACTGAAAGTAAAAGGTTGGCCCACTTTATCTAACACATTTAGCCACAGTGGGTCAGCAACGTTTAAATACCTTACAAGAAAAAAAAAAAAGTATTCTTTGCATTTTATACCCTGTTGATGGTAGTATTGAATAAAACAGAAATGGTCATGATTGTTTACATTTAGTGAGCAACCTTGTAAGTTACAAGTGAAAATCTTACCTCAAAGGGTTTTCTACCTTTAACTTTCACACAGTCCTCCTTTGAAGTGTGGCCACACCCACCAGTGTCATATTGCATCAACCAAAACTATTATATCATTTATAGAAATAATGTCTCTTTAATTAAAAATAATTGTTTTGCCCTCTAAGTGTAAACCCTTTAAGCACAGTACAATCGGGTTTGATCAAAAGTGCAGGCGGAATGTACGATGAGGTCATTTTTTGTCATTAATTTTAGAAATTAGAGAAGGGGTGAGATCGGGAAAGGTCCACGAGCCGGGATACGAACTCGAGTCACCCACAGCACAATGGTGCTATATGTCGACGCGCTAACCACGAGGGTATTGGCACCGACAAGCAAAGAAATGTTGAGTTTATTTTTAAGACTACTGGATGAAGTACTAAATGACTTGCATTTTTTCATAGTTCTGATGACTTTACTGTTATACTCAAATGTGGAAAGCAGCATAAAAAAGAAGTAGGTGTATTGAACTTCTCTAAAGTTATGCAAGTTATTTTGGTCACTAGATATAGGTGGCCCATCCTTCAGTGTAGGTTGAAAGGATTTTTTTTCCCCCACCTGTTCAAGTAACAGTCTGATTAAGTTTGACATGTAACAGCACACCGTCCCACACAATTTAAGGTACCATTCATTATCTATAACACAATGCTGCATGGACAAGTTTCATTACTCATTTAATATTATTATTATTTGTATGCTGCCAAGTGCTTCCTCTGCAAGTCAAAAAGAGCATTTCAAGCATTTCAAGAATCAGGTTTATTGCATTATTTGTCCATTTAAACATTAGGATAAGGAAACTATGGGTTGTTGCTTAAGAAAGTAAAACAGATGATGTTTTAGTTGAGTATCTACATACGACCAACATCGATTTTATCTACAGCACTGAATCAGGTATGTAATGTGGCTATATTTCACTTCCAGAGTTTAAAGATATCGGTACTAGTAAAAAATAAAAACATTATATTCATAACTGGCTGAATGTTTTCTGAAACTTATCAGATCATTCATTCACAGACATCAATATTTCTCTATGTGCATATGTTTTTAACTAAAAGTAAATATTACAACCATGCCTACATTATTACAGCATTTTTAAAGTATGTTTAATTCTGAGACAGACAAATACACTTCAGATACACATCAGACACAGTCTGCAGTTTCTATAGGTCTCCGATTTTAGTTTGTTTCAGTCTAAGATCAAATTTTGTACACGTATTTGTAACAATAGTTTTTTTGAAATGCATTATTTGGGAAAGTATATAACAAATATATGCAGGATCTGGAGGAAACCACTTGAAAACATGTCTTGGTCATATTTCACCCCCAAATGAAATTTAATTTTTTTGAATTACATTTTGCATAAAGAAAACAAGAACATTACACCCAAATTTGTTATACTTTCAAAAACAATCTCATTACAGTAATGTGTCCAGATGGGCTGCTTTGTTAAAAAATAAAATCTTCATAAATTAAAAGGCAGTACAATTACTACCATGACGCATAAATACTTTACAGTTAAAATAGTACACACATATATATATATAATTACAGTATTAAGAACACATTACAATAATAAGAATATATTTTTTAAGTGGAATAACTGTCATGAAAGTAACAACAATGCAAAAAAAAAAAAAAAAAAAAAAAAGACATGTAATGGTCCAAATACAGACCCTACTGTCTGGTAAAATTTAATTTTGCATTTTTGAAATCAGACCCAGACATGTTTTTGACAAGTGTACTGAGATTTGCCCCTTCAGATTTTGTTATGCAAACACATCCAGAAATTTTTTCCCCTTCTGAAGACACAAAGCTTTGTCCAGGAAGGACAAACATACATCCTGTCCTATGAGACTGAGGGTGAGCTGGATCTGGAAGTGGGCAGAATGACAGTGGTGGTTTTCAAGTGCTGTAGGAAGAGTTCATAGCTCGTAATCAAACTTATACTCGTGGGCCAAATAAATTCTGCGGAAAATAAGCGCAGCTAATGCGAGTGTGAGGAGAACGATGAGGACGGCCGAGCCCGTGTGACTGGCGTCCTCTTGGGGGATCTGGGCGGCAGGGGATGGCGTGAACGCGGGGTATCTCGGGGACTGGGTCTGGTTCTGCGAGCGCCGCTGACGTGGACTCGGAGCCGCTGGAATAGATGGACCCTCGCTTGATGTCTCAGGAGCCGCAAATGATGATTCAGTCTAGACCAGAAGAAAGAGACCAAAGCTGATCACAGAGGCAATGAGAGCAGATGATACATGTCTTCACACTGGAGTCACTGAAAGTCTCGGTTTTATTATCACTAAGTATTTCCCAATCCTCCCAGACAGCAGAATGAACAGGAAATGATGCAAGGTACCACTGTAAGAGCGTACGAGTGTTTGTCCCACCTGTTCAGCTGATGCTGTGTCGTCAGTGTCTCCCTCTGCTGTAGTTGAGCTCTCACTGTTACTGGAAGCTGCTGCCACCGCTGCCGAGCTGGCACTGTCTGCAGCTGATGAGCTAGAATCAGCCTGATGAACGAGATTTTTCACAATATAGTCATGAGAATTGGGGTGTAAATGTGCTGTAAATGTCATGAAAGTAGTCACAATGCAAAATCTTACTAGTCCTATACTGGCTTAAGGCAAGACACTTCAGGCAATAACAATAATGTCTGTAGATTTAAATTACAACACATAGATTTAAAGGCTGTTTTCTTGAAATGAAGAGTTCATTTGCGAAAACAGGTAACTCTTTTTTTAACACAACTTCCAAAAATCATGTTTCCCTCTGTTGTTCACTCCAACGTGTCGAGTGCAGGACACTAGGGGTCTAGAGCCCAAACACCTCTGACAACATTGAGAAAAGGCCAATGAAACTGGGTGTGCAGAATTTGCATAGCTGGTCACGCCCCGGACATCCAGGTATAAATAGACCAGCATGGCATCTGCTCAGTTGTTCTATTCTTCGGAGGTGAATGCAGCGTCTCTCTGTGAGAAGCAGCACCATTCACCTCTTTGACGTTGGATCTATGGCACAGACAGCGGTCTCTCCCTTTTCAAACACAGAAAAGTGTTGTGAGAGTTCTCCTGGGTAATTTCTCTAAAAGAGCTGGAGCGGTTGGGTTTGTCTGTTGATCAACATGCCTTTCCTTCCGTGCCTTCTGGTTGTGGCTTTACCTCTCCCCGAACAATCGGCACGATCGTTGTGTTCAGTTTTGTGCCATGCTCACGCTGAAGCAGCGCTTGTTCGTCGGTGGAAAGCAATAGGAAGCAAGTAAAGTTCCGCCGGGTGAAAACCCCGCAGACCACTCACTCCTCGCGTCCCTCGGTCGAGATTCCGGATGAGTTTGATAGTCTGTCTTAGCACGGCTCGATTTTCTAATCAGACCTCCTAAAAGGGAAAAATTGGCAGCAGCAGCATCGGAAAGAGGGCATGAACCATCTGAAGCTGAAGCCTTGGCTGAGCAGGCCTCTGCGAGGGCCGATTCTCAGTTGGAGGCGGACGCTGAAAAGGCGGCCGTGCTTAAACGGACACCCGAGGAGATCGGACTGGAGTGGGGTTTTCTACCTTGTCCCGAGCCTTCTCGACTGGACAACAGGCATCAGGGTAACGACTGTCACGCTCGTTCCCAGTGCCTGTTTTCCCAGAAGTGCACGAGAAGTTGACAAAATCGCGGGAGGCTGTCTTTGGCCAGAACGTGATATACCAACTCCTACTTCACCACCCTCAATGGGGGTCCCCCATACGGAGGTTCCCGAAACAGAGAGGGCAGTTGTGGTGCACTTCCCCGCAAAATGCCGCTGCTTGATGGGAATGCCCCAGACTCCCGTCCAGGGCCTGTAATTTCTCTTCGGGCGAGGACTTCCAGCTATGGCAATTCTGTGGGTGTACCAGGCCAAGGTGTTACGAGATCCGCACAAGGGTGGTCCCGACCCAGAGCTGCTACAGGAACTGTGTTCAGCGACTGATTACGCTCTTCTATGAAGGTCATGGCGCAGGCTCTGAGAAGGGCGATGTCCACTTTAGTAGTCCAGGAGCGCCACCTGTGGCTTAACCTGGCGGAAATGCGGGAAGCTAGGAAGTCCGGTCTCTCAAAACCCCTATTTCCCAGGTTGGTCTATTAGGCGACACAGTGGAAGAATTTGCACGGCAGTTCTTCACGGTGGAGAAGCAGGCAGAGGTAATAATATATCTTGCCTCAGGTGCCGGTCGGGCTCCGGCCCTGCACCCGACAACCCCCGCCTGCTCGTCACCGATGATCGCCCCCTGCAAGAACTGCTGAGGCCCCGCAGTATCCAGGCCTGCGGCCAGACCTGCCCAGCGGTCAAAGTTCTCACAGGAAGGTGGCAACGCCAGCTTGTCAGCAAACTACCAAGAAGCCTTTATAGGTTTTGAAGTGTTTCTGAGATGAGCAACCCAGGGAAAACAGGCCAACTGACCTACCCGGATTTACTCTCGACGCGGGGATGAGAGGTGGATCTGGCCCCATTCTGGCCGTCTGTCTTGTGGCAGACAGCCACCACATGGTCAGTAAGAGCATTTCTTTCTTCTCTTGGTTATCTTACAGCACTATGGCCAGATGCTGAGACTGCAGACCAGGATGTGTTGGGCACTCACCTGGTGTCTCCACATATTGGCAAGGCACTCCGTGCTCTTTGGGGCTCCTCATCTCCAAGCACAGCGCCTTTCACTTCATTCAGCCATGACATCCCCACTCCAGGTACGTCAGGTGTAGTTCCTCTGAGACTGCTAGCGGAGTCCTGGGATGATTGGGTGTCCTCCCCAGTCTCTCCTGTTGGCTTCTCAGAACTAGCCGGCTCGGCTACACGATTCAGTTCGCGTTGACTTGGCATTCTCTTACAAAGTCAGTTCAAGGCGAGAATGCTGTGGTCCTTCAAGCGGAAGTCACAACCCTCCTGGGAAAGGGTAAGAAAGAGCCTATCCCCTCAGCCGAGATGAAGAGGGGGGTTTGTGTCAGCCCTCACTTCATGGTACCCAAGATGGGTGGTGGATAGACTGATCCGAGACTTAAGAGTTATGAACCAGGCCCTTCACAAGCTCCCATTCAAAACATCAACTCTCAAACACACTTTCATGTGTGTCAGGGTTCAGGACTGGTTTGTGGCTATTGACCTGAAGGACGCATACTTCATGTTTCGATCCTTCCAAGACACAGGCCATTCCACGGCCTGCCTTCGAAGGGCAGACATTCAGTACAAGGTCCTTCCCTTCAGGCTGTCCCTGTTGCCTCGCGGCTTCACAAAGATCACAGAGGCTGCCCTTGCCCCTCTCAGGGCAGTGGGTATACACATTCTCAACTATCTGGTCGACTGGCTGATTCTAGCACACTCCAGGAGTTGGTTTGTGCTCATAGGGATGTAGTTCTCAACCACCTAGCCCGATTGGGACTTCAGGTCAACTGGGAAAAGATAAACTCTCCTCAGTGCAGAGTACCTCTTTTCCCTGTTTGGACTTGGTCGCTATGACTGCATACCCCTTCAGGATCGTGCACAGTCAGTGCTGGAGTGTGTGAGAACACTCAAAACTACAACAGCAGCTCCCCTGAAGACTCTTAGAGGCTCCTTGGACATATGGTATCTTCGGCCCCACTCTCACCGCCCGGCCTGATGCAGACGAGACCGCTGCAGCACTGACTGAGTCCTGAGATGGGCAAGGCACCAATGTACACAACGTGTGAACATCACACATCTGTGTCACAAAACCTTCAGTCCTTGGAAAGACATTTTGTTTCACAGGCAGGGGTTCCCCTAGAACAAGTGTCCATATGTATCGCTGTAATGACAGATGCTTCCAAGATAGGCTGGGGCACCATATGCAATGGGCATGCAGCCTCAGGGGTCTGGACAGGTCCTCGGCTGCATTGGTATATCAATTGCCTGGAGTTGCTGACAGTGCTTTGGCCTTGAAGAGGTTCTGACCTTTGGTTCAAGGCAAGCATGTGTTGGTCCGAACAGACAACACAACGACTGTAGTGCACATCAACCACCATGGTGGTGTCTGCTCCTTTCATATGTCGCAACTGACCCGCCATCTCCTATTCTGGAGCCAGCACAGACCCAAGTCTCTGCGTGCTACTCACATCCTGGGTGAACTCAACAGTGTGGCCAATTCTCTCACGACAAGTTTCGCTCAGGGGCAAAACCCTCAGATGGTCCAGCCGATTGAAGGCCAGACACAGGTGTTTCCTGTTGCCTCCTCGGAATCCACTCACTGCCAGTTATTGTACGGCCTGACCGAGGCTTCCCTCGGTACGGATGCACTGGCGCACAGCTGGCCCAGGGTTCCAGGTGTCCTTCATGCCACAACTCTGGACTGCCTTTTGAGTGGGCTGAGAGGCTTCTTGACTCCTCAGAACAGAATGACCAAGCAGATGCCATGCTGGCCTATTTATACCTGGATGTCTGTGGCGTGGCCAGCTATGCAAATTCTGCACACCCAATTTCACTGGCATTTTCTCAATGTTGTCAGAAGTGTTTGGGCTCCCAAGAGGGACTCCTAGTGTCGTACACTCGGACACAACATCTCCGTTCCCTCCATCTGTGAACGACTGTCACCGTACATAACCGAGATGTTTTCCATTGTGCCTTCGAATTAATCTCAGTCGAACTGCAGTTGGGTTATTTTAATAAAAAAATTACAGCTAACACAATAAAACACAAAAACATTATAGTTTAATAAAAAACGTGTGATGGCCGAGGCCACACATAAATTATTTTAATTTGATTTAAATGTGATAAATGTTTAAGTTGTGATATGTGGGGTTTGTGTATTATATTGTTTGTACGTTTTGTTTGATTTATCTAAATATGTATGCTTTTGTTAGGAAGTTAAATTTGTCTTCTTTATGCACGCTAAAGGAGGGCAGTAGCTCCTAATAATTACTTTCCATACTCTAGAATGGAAGGTGTAACAACGAGCAAAGACAAAGACTGTTGTTGTTTTGTTTATGATTTGTGTTGGTGTATATTAATATGGGTTTTGACTTGTGTTGGTTTTGCTTTGTTGTGATTTAATTATGATATGAATGTGTTTAATTTAGATAATTAAGTAATTTAAATGTATTATGTTTGGATGATCCCTCTATCATTAATGGTATGGTCCTGGGAATATAAGGGCCGGGTGTATTCATTTAAGGTGTTTTTTGGGGGGAAGGGATCCCAACCGAAACATCTGTGCCCCAGAATTCCATAGTTTTTCTTTATTTGTGCAGTTTTTCTTTTGTATTTTTTGTGTTTGGCCATGTGTTTTAATAATAAAATGCGTAAATTAAAAAGAACTCTAGTTTATGTTAATCATGCTTCCTGCGTTTATTGGACGAATCCTGACAACATGATTTTGAAAATGTATCTTTTTTGCAAATAAACAAATTTTCTCCTGCACTGAGCCAGAAAACTCCACTTCAGTAGTACTTACATGTACCAAACTTTGCAATTTTATTTTTATTTCCATTCTGAAGATTTTTACATCTATCATTCACCTGATAGGAACATTTTATTCCTAAAAACACTGTGTTGTTTAATTTTTAATGCATTTTCCTGGAATTTTGAAACTGGCTTAATCCAATATTCAGATTTCTGTTTTAGAAACGTATGCAAATGAGCAAGTATTTGATTAGATCATCACTTGCATATATATAAACACAATTTTGTACAACAACAACAATTTCATACCATTTCAGAAAACGATTCTTTTTTTTTTTTTTTGCAATTATTATCCCGTGTGCATTTTTAGGAACATTTTTGTCTTTTTCACTAAATCTTTTCAACTGAACTGAAATAATGTAATCATAATTGTGTGGGTGAATTTGTATGGATATTAGAGTGTGGTTTGTATGCGTGTACTAAAATATTTGTGTGTGTTTAAATATATATATATATATATATATATTTAATTCTTCAGAATTAATGCTGTTTCTAATCACTGACTTTTTTAAGTCTGTAAAATTCCCCAAAATTGCTTGGCATTTAGTATAAGGAAAATGAACAAATTAACATTTAAAGGGTTAAAAATCATGGCAATGAATGGATTTATAGTAGTTATGATCAGGACTGATGCTGATAAAGATATGCTAGTGAAAATAGATAAAAATATGTATATCATGTTTTTACACAATTTTTTGATTATTTTTTATTCTCTTAGGATCTCTGTGTAACTTTCTTTAAATTGTTGGACAGGGGATATCAAATATAGTGATATCTGTTTTTTTCTTTGTTTTTTTCTGTTCACCTGGAATGTCTTGCTTTAATTATGTTTATGAACATTTAATATTTTTGATGTTAGTCTGACCTTAAAGTTGATCTGTTGTGCCAGTCTGTGTGCCTGAGGGTCTACAGGTCGCAGGTCACTGTCAGGAGAGAGCGCTAGCAGAGCAGAGCGCATACAGCTGCCACACGCGTCACAGCAGAAATCCAGAGACCTACGAAACAAGCACATTACTGCAACAACCCTATTGAAAAAGTAATAGATTTAAAATGCATCTTATTAATACGAAGTATAGTTTAAGTCATATGACATATCGCTCGACACTTATTGATATAAAAATTGTAATTAAACTTTATTTGGAGAACTACTCGTGCACAATGCACATTTCCTAACATTAAGCCTAAAATATGTTTTAATGTCACCACACGTAAAGACATGCATAAACTAATGTTAGACAACATTAGTTACACAACCATTAAATTATGCTAATAAGAAATAGTAAAAAATGATTTGCAGTCCTGGATGCTGATTGATCAATACAGCGTTTGTGTCGTGCTAAAATACACATAGTAACAACTATGACTGTTAACTGTATGTCTGCTCAGCACACATGGACCAATTCATATATCTACAGATATCAGGACTAGATCTTTCTGCAATGAACTGGCCACATGTAATGTCTACAGTTGTTGTCACATTGCGTCATAAGCAGTTACAACGTAAAAAACAAAAGTGAAAATGTTGTGAGTTACAACACAATCACAGCCAGAAGATATCTGATGTTTAACAAACAGCTGCGTGGAACAGGAGCTACAAGTAGACTGTACTTCTAAATGGCCTTGATCAGCTTGCAAGCAGATTTTACTTGAATGTGATTCTGTGGCTTTTCTAAATTATGTGACAGTAATGAAATGTCTCGCTTTTTGGAAAAATATTTGGATGCTGGCAGGTTAGCTGGGTTAGCTGGCAGAAATGAAACCTAAAATTCTTACCATAAATCACATTTCTAATCTGTCACTCTGCTGCACTGGCAGAGATGCGTGCCCTTGTGACTTCTCATTTCCATGAGGAACAAATAAGCCGGCTAATTTCTTCTCTCAAATGAGAGATTATCTCATAAGAAAACCAAAATCTTAATGATCCCAAACTTTTGACCGTTAATGTACATGAGAACATCAAGACGGTGGGCAGCCGATGGTTTAAAGGCAGTGATGTATCTGTGATGAGTCTTAGAGATGTGTTGTCAGTGAGTGTTTGTCATGTGCTGGTATGTGTGAAGGGGGTGGACGTTTAATCAGCACGTGTTGATTGCAGAAACGGCACTGAGAACAACAATCTGTCACTCATCTCCTTCTGTCTTCAGATGTATTCTTGTCGTTTGAAAGGACACAGCATGTCCATACATGCTAAAATGAGGCTTCAGCTGGATTTGATAATGACTTAAGTCTCTAGGGCAGAACGTGGTTGTTTCACTATAGTGTGGCATCTAAAACACCAAACAAATCCTTTTCCGCTATATTCATTCATTCATCCATCCATATATTCTCAAAAACTAAGGCTAGTCCATCACAATGCTAAAACACACACACTGTGTCTGGACAGCTATCCTTGTAGGAATTATGAATGGTTTAACATGACTTTATATTTAATTTTATTATGAATTAATGTTAAATTTATTTTACGTGGTAAAAGCTTCGAATTACCATATAATTTATGGTGAAAACGGTTGAAGGACATTTTTAATAATAATTCATTTTTTTCTCATTTTTGTTATAAGTAATGTACACTGATGTTTTTTGGTTTGATTTTCTGTTATTTACTTACGTTTACATTTAGTCATTTTGCAGATGTTTTTATCCAAAGCAACTTACAAATGAGGACAAAGGAAACAATCAAAATCAACAAAAGAGCAATGATATGTAAGTGCTATGACAAGTCTCAGTTAGCTTAACGTAGTACACATAGCAGGGTTTTATTTAATTATATAATAAATAAAAAGAAAACAGATAAAACAGAAAAAGAATACAGCAAGCTAGTGTTTTTCTTTTTTTTGCTTTTTGTTAATTGTATAATAAATAAAAAGAAAACAGATAGAAAAGACATATACTGACCAAAATTATAAACGCAACACTTTTGTTTTTGCCCCCGTTTTTCATTAGCTGAATTTAAAGATCTAAGACTTTTTCTATGTACACAAAAGGCCTATTTCTCTCAAATATTGTTCACAAATCTGTCTAAATCTGTGTTAGTGAGCACTTCTCCTTTG
>JAHKKF010481349.1:0-10650 GCA_019740295.1 Labeo calbasu | reverse complement strand
TTGGAATAGCATCAGACCTGTGTGTTACCTCTTGAATAATAATACTGAGAACATAACATTATCTTTGAAGAACAAGTAAGTCTGAGAGTTTAAAAAAAACTATTGCTATTTTTTTTTTTAAATCTGTGTTTTTTGCAATTTTTCCCAGAATTGTACTGAATTCATTTTTTTATTTTTGTATCTGCATTCTCATGGTTAATGTTTGGTGGTCGCCCACATTTTCTTTATAGACTGTTGTCACTAAGCAAATGTGGCTTTCAGTTTTCAAATTTCAGTTTTAGCCAGATATATTTTTGTATCAAGAATAGCATATATTTTTATACATTATACATAATAAACATCAGCATGATTTTGTAAAAACAATTCTTAAATGTTTAAAGCAAATATATTATTACAGTATTGCTTCATACCTTCACATTTGGGATATGGGTAATTCCATTTTCCATTTGACAGGCATTCAATTGCTCGTTGGCCGTACATCTTCAGGTTCACATCTGTGCAGCGAAAAACTAAAATATGCCCAGGTATATAAGGTGGAGCAGTACCTGGATGTCCCATTAAAATGTCAACATTGATGAGTTGTTCAGCCTTACAAGTAACTTCTGCAGATGAAGAGATAAAATTCAATTATTATTAAAAGAAAGTTTGTATAGTTTTACTGGAATAAAGCAGAGCAGTTTAATGACAGCTAACTTTATCACATTTAGACCCATATTTGGTTTTTATGGTCCATGAGCTTTCATGGAAAATGAACAACAATATATAAATAACTGATATACAACAATGACATTAGTATATATTGTACAACATATTTTCTACTCGATGTATCACTGTGTTACCTTGAGCATTTGTTGAGACATCCATAATCATTAATAGAAGAAAGAGAAATATCTCACAATATTTCATTTTAAGCTGTAAAACATAACAGATGTTCAGTTTACAAAGTATAAACTGTATAAATAGCCTTGACACAATCACCTACCAAATATTTAGCCTTTAAAGGCTGATTTACTTTCCTTTTTTAACAAATCAGTGTTATTATTTTTTATTTTTTTTTTGAAAAACCATGATTACCTGTTTTCCAAAAGATATATTCATGAACACTTTTAAGAGCGGTGGTGATATGAATCTCTGGAGCAATCTGTGTAATGTAGATTAAAAAGGAACCAGCCCTCCGCCTCTCTCCCTCCCACTAACGCGACTCAGCTCCACGCCCCCAAAAATGATTTGTTGAAAATCTGACAGCCCACTTCTTCACAAATTCATGTTCCAGTTCAGCTTACTGATGCTGGTTTAAATATTTTGTTGTGTATTTACGAAATGCAAATTGTCCCTTCGGTGTTTCTATACCCTCCTATGTTACGTGATGAGTACGCAAACGGCGTAAGTTTTGGAGTAGTGTGAGTTTTTCCACCCTGCTGTTGAGTATTTGGGCCACGTGATTGATGGTTCCGGGCTGTATAAGGCACTCTCGAAGGTGAAGGCAATTGTGGAAGTGCCAGCTCCACAAATTGTGAGTCAGCTTCGGTCTTTTTTGGGATTGTTGACTTATTACACAAAATTTGTGCCAAATCTAGCTAACAGGCTGAAGCTGTTGCATGACTTACTGAATAAATCCAAAAAGTGGGATAGGACCAAACAATGTGAGGAATCTTTCATTGAGGTGAAAACAGCCTTAGCCCACTCTGAAGCCCTTACTCACTTCAACCCCACACTGCCAGTATAGCTTGCATGTGACGAGTCGCCCTATGGCATGGGGCGGCTGTGTCACATGTCATGCCATCGGGTGAGGAAAAACCCATCGCTTTCGCTTCACGAACCTTGAGCAAAGCAAAATGCAACTACGCCCAAATTGAGCATGAGACTCTTGCTATCATGTTTGGGGTGAAGAAATTTCATCAATTCTTGTTTGGAAGGCGATTTACACTCCTAACAGATCACAGACCTCTCACCTCCATTTTTGGCCCACATTCGGGCATTCCTTCACTTGCACCCGCAAGAATGCAGCGTTGGGCCTTTCTTCTTTCTGCGCATCAGTATGATATTAAATACAGGCAATCAGAACATCATGCTAATGCTGACGGGCTCTCCCGACTGCCACTGCCCACTACCCATCCAGAACCAGCAAAGACAGAAATTTTCTATTTCAAAGAGGTAGACAATTCCCCTGTTACAGCAGCTCAAGTTAAAAAGCACACACGTACTGACCTAGTGATGTCCAAGGTTTTGGATCTCGTGCTCAGAGGGGAAGTGGGAGAAATATAACCCCTCCTAAGGCCCTATGTGAGTAAGAGAAGTGAGCTAACTGTTGAATCTGGTTATCTACTGTGGGGTTCCAGGGTCATTATTCCACCACCATTGAGACAATGAGTACTGGAGAAGCTTCATTCGGGACACTGTGGACTGTTCGGATAAAGGAAATCACCCGCAGCTACCTCTGGTGGCCAGGCGTGGATCCAAATCTTGCAGTGCATGTCCAAAGCTAAGAAATACCCCTCAACCAGCTCCATTACACCCCTGACAATGGCCTGAGGAGCCGTGGGTGAGAGTACATGTTGACTTTGCGGGGTCATGGAAGACCATATGTTTTTAGGTCTTCTTGATGCCCACAGCAAATGGCCAGAGGTTGAGGTAATGTAAAGCACATCATCTGTGAAAACTGTGGAAGCCCTTTGTTTGATTTTTGGTAGTTTTGGCCTCAGTGACAATGGGCCTCAGTTGGTCTCAGAGAAGTTTGCGGCTTTCATGAAGGCCAACGGGATTCATCACATTCGTTCAGCACCATATCACCCGTCCACGAACGGCCTTGCTAAACGGTTTGTCCAAAACAATGAAGCAAGCACTTAAGTCGACACAGGGTAAAAAATCACTCAATCAATGTCTCAACACTTTTCTGCTCTCTTAAAGAAACACCCCCCATGCCACCACCAAAGTGTCTCCTGCCACCGCAATGTTCAAAAGACAGCTCCGCACACGTCTGGATTTGTTGAAACCTCTAAAAAACAAAACAGACTGTTCAAGCACAACAAAACATCCAGATGGAACGACGTCTAAAGGTAAAACATCGCTTCTTCAGACCCGGAGACAAAGTGCTAGCTCGTAACTACGCAAGAGGTGCCAGATGGTTACCAGCAGTTGTGATTACACAAACTGGGCCTGTATCTTACACTGTCGAGCTCGCCGATGGTCATCTCATCTGGAAAATACATGTAGACCAGTTACTAGCTGCAAATTCATGTGACAACTCAGAAGAACCGGTGACGACAGATCCTTAGCTAGAAATTGCTTCAGATTACCACAAACTGTCTGAGCATTCTTCCGCCCCAACCCTTGAAAATGCACCAGCTGAGACTTCACCAAGTCAGATGAAAGAGACTGTCTCAAGTACAAGTTCGCCAATGCCCTTGTCAAACCAAACTTGCGCGAAAAAGAACGTGACTGTGAATGTACCGACGGCCCGGCCGTATCCTCAGAGGGAGCGTCAACCTCCTAATAGACTGACACTTTAGTTAGTGACAAACCCAAAGCATTGTGGCAGGATAATCCCCAGGGTTATGTCTGGGAATAGAGGTAGTCTACCCTTTCCCTAGTTTAAAAAAAAAAAAGTTGTTATATTGTTATCTTCAAGTAATGCATATTTGCACATACCTGTGAGATTAAAAAAAAAGTGTTACTGTTGAAGTAATGTTTATTTTCTTTACTGCTTTAATTTCGGAGGGAGGAAATATGTTGTGTATTTATGAAATCCAAATTTGTGTTTCTATACCCTCCTATGTTATGTGATGAGTACGCAAACGGCGTAAGTTTTGGAGTAGTGCCTTTAAGAGAAAAATAAACGGTAAGCACTAGTTGAATGCTCACTCCTGTTTTGCATGTATTTCCTAGGAAAAATAAGTAATATATAACATTTAGTTCATGTTTTGTTCATGTCTGTGCACTTATATTATCTGACATTTTTATTTTAAAGAGTCTAAAAAGACTTCATGCATTTTATAGATTAGTTGGCTCAGAACATTTTATATAGCCTGGCTGTCATTCCAGATTGTTCTTTTAAAAAAAATCTAACTATTTCTGATCTCAATAAAGTAAGCACAGAAAACATGTCAATACAGTTTAATTCATATAAATATTAAAAGGGACATTGTTTATATATTATTGCACTGTCTCATCTGATCATAATTATGATCAATATACATACAGTTTAAGCATGTCAGTAGTCAAATTTAAATCAGCAGGAATCCAAGAGCATGGTTTCATTGTGGCACAAAGTACAGTACCAGCAGTATTAATTCAATTCTGTCCTGTGTTGTTGTGTACATGCTAGTGATATGTCAGTCAGTCAATATGTCTTGGGAACATTAAAGGAGAAGTCCACTTCCAGAACAACAATTTACAGATAATGTACTCAGCCCTTGTCATCCAAGATGTTCATGTTTTTCTTTCTTCAGTCGTAAAGAAATTATGTTTTTTGAGGGAAACATTTCAGCATTTTTCTCCATATAGTGGACTTCTATGGTGCCCCGAGTTTGAACTTTCAAAATGCAGTTTAAATGCAGCTTCAAACGATCCCAAATGCGGTTGTAAACGATCGCAGCTGAGGAAGAAGGGTTTATATACAATTTATATACTTTTTAACATCAAACACTCATCTTGTCTTACTCTGCCTAAACCCTTTTTCCGGTTCATGACAGTTAGGGTCTGTCAAAAAACTCCCATCTCAGATTCTCCCTCAACTTCAAAATCGTTCTATATCGCTGTTTTACCTTTTTTGTTAAGGGTGTTTGATCTTTTTTGCATGTTCACTTCACTTCGACCAAGACTGGATCGGTACTTCTGCAGTGATGTAGGATGATTTTGAAATGATTTTTGAAGTTAAGGAAGAAAATACGTTTGGAGATTTTCGACATGCCCTAACTGTCTTGAACTAGAATACACAGAGTTCAGGCAGAGCAAGACAAAT
This sequence comes from Labeo calbasu, assembly GCA_019740295.1. Lineage (NCBI taxonomy): Eukaryota > Metazoa > Chordata > Actinopteri > Cypriniformes > Cyprinidae > Labeo > Labeo calbasu. The sequence continues at coordinate 5,690 of JAHKKF010481349.1, read as the reverse complement.
CATATTTTTCATATTTCATAATCATATTTTTTTAATGAAAATAATCGATAGATAAGACCTTTCTTACTCTCCTGGGATCATTTACAACCACATTTGGGATCGTTTGAAGCCGCATTTAAACTGCATTTTGGAAGTTTAAACTTGGGGCACCATATCAGCCCATTATATGGAGAAAAATGCTGAAATGTTTCCCTCAAAAAACATAATTTCTTTACAACTGAAGAAAGAAAGACATGAACATCTTGGATGACAAGGGGGTGAGTACATTATCTGTAAATTGTTGTTCTGGAAGTGGACTACTCTTTTAAATCTCTCTGCAAGGGATTCGTTCATTTTGTGTTGACCATGTAGGCACAACATCCTACTAGTTCTTTACAGGAAACAGAAATGATTAGTTCACCTCTCGAGTCTTCAGGCTCAGGTTCGAGTCATTCGTTCACCCCATGACAGCCCCATAGATGGTCATGCAGTTCGTACCAGAAAGAGAAATTATAAGTTCTCTGTTGCTCCGGCTCCAGCACGGCCTTCCGGATCCACGCTTCCACTTCGGTCGCCTGAGCCATCTGTTCCACCGTGGCCCTCCGGATCCTCCTCGTCACCCTGGCTCATCGGCTCTCTGTCTCCGCCTCAGGCTCCTCCTCCGCCTGCTCTGCCGCTGTCAGTCTGCCCTCTGGAGTCATTAGCCCTTCCTCCTCCATGGCTCCCTCTGTTGACGTCGGCACCGTGGGCTGCCTTTATGGCTGTGGCCTGGGTCTTACCTGGCTCCTGTCTCCTCTCTGGCTTCTCCCGCCATCGTCTCCGCCTTGGACTCTGTCTGCTGTCATTCTTCCAAGTCTACCCCCAAGTTCCCACCTGTCCCTCCCTCGGTTGTTCATGTCGTCCAGGAGATGGGTGAAATGTCACACCTTTGGACCATTTTGTTGTGTTTTCTGTCCCCATGTGATCTGCGTGACCTAGTTTCCCCCTTGTTTGATTGTCATTTGGTTCAGGTGTATCTCGTACCCTCGTTTAGTACTTAAGGGGCATTCACGCCACATCGGAATTCCCGTAATTACAAGATTTCAACTTGTAAAAAGCACTCACATCCTCGTTGATCTCGTAATTACAACTTGTGAACTGGGAGTCTTCTGAGAGCTATGACTTGTACCACATGACAACTGTACCACTGTGAAAAAGCTGTGGTTGGCGGAATTTTACCGTAAAAAATACGGTAGCAATGTTTTTCGTTTTATGGGTTTTACTTAAAAGGGTCATCGGATGCAAAGTTCACTTTTACATGCTGTTTGAACATGAATGTGTGTTGGAAGTGTGTGTACACAACCACCCTATAATGATAAAAAATCAACCAAGTGGTTTTCATTTATTTTGTAAAAATAATTTTCCCTTTTTTAAATCTCAGCATCTTGTCTGTGTGATGACACACTGACAGAGGCCGCTCCCACGATAGTTGATTGACATGGCCGTCTTACCTTAGACCCGTCTTGAATGAGCAATAATAGTACAATCAGCATTGTTTCGATGACGGAACAGGTACATAGACAAGAATGGCTCCTAAGCGATTGAGGTGTTCTGTTGTTGGATGTAATAATGAACATAGTGGTCATCATTTACTCCCAATATTTGAGCCGCTGAAGATGCAGTGGATTATGTTTGTTTGTTAAGAGAATGCGCCTCCCGATCTTCATATATCCGTCTATGTTCATGCTAATCATTCATGATCCATAACTTGCTAAAGTAATGTGGCTAAATAAACAGGCTCATCACTCCACAGAGAGGAGAGAGGGGTGGGGCGAGCAGAGCTCATTAACATTTAAAGCAACATCGACCAGAACAGGATGATTTTTGCAGAGCTGATTTTGGCAAGGTAAAAAAAAGGTGTTTTTTACACCACCACTAAGTAATTTTAACCAAAGCATATTATAGACTTTCCATCAAGACCTTAAAGAATCATATCAGCTTGTTAAAAATAGGCATCCAATGACCCCTTTAAATTTACAGGTAAATAAGGCGCCAGCGGGAGCACTCGCATATTTTCCAGATTAAAGCAAAAATAACTTGAATTACTCCCTCAATTTTGATTGGACACATAAAAGTAATACATCACCTGAATCTGTAGAAAGTTTACTTTTATTTGTGTACGCTCACCATATCAACAAATGTTTGTGGTTTTTTAAAATACAGAAAATATACAGGGTGTCCTTTCAGTCTTCTCAGTCTGCGTGAATATCCAGTTGAAATGCGTCACTAAAATGAACCAAAACTCAGCGAATACATGACACACAAACATGAGAGATATATCTATAGAAAGCTTGAAATGTCTAACTTTAAATGAAGTAAGTTTGATCGAAAACACATATTCTGTGTTTAAGTAATCCATTTGAAACCAATGCCATGTCCTGTTTTTCCCCTCTGAGCTTCCTCTAATTAGACCTGGCCCACACGCTGTTTGGCGCTACTGTTATTACAAACATCCACATAAGAGACGCGCAACATGACCGCCCACATCAACCCGTAAACAAAGCAGGAACGTGTTTGTGTCGGATACTTTTGTTTTTGGAAGAAGGCGCTGAGAGGAATAAGCCTTGCATTTACGAGGATAAGATGAGGATGCGCTGAGAGGAACAGGCTAAGCTTGTTTATCTCACAAACAGAACGCGAGCGCAGCTACAGGCAGCTGACGAGAGGATCTCTTATACAGTGTAAGTAACGTTTCTTATTGGCATTAGATAATGTGTTGTTGTGACATAAACCTGAAAGCATTTACTAGATGGACTTTTTCAAAACTATAATTCCTGACTAAAATGTGTGAAATCGAGTGCAACATTTTGAAATATCATTGGCAACTTTTCAATGCATCTGTAAGGCGTCAGGAATGTTTTATGTTTCATAAACAAATTGACAAGTAGGGCTAATAATTAGACAATATAAAAGTAATGTCTAAGAATGCTTAGAACGCGTTTCTCAGATGTTGTTTTTGTACTGTATAATAATAAATAAATAGCATGTGTACATATGATAGCTATAAAATCACATGGGCAATATGAGTGATTGCTAATGTAACAATATAGTTGCTTCAGGCCTATCAACATGCTCACTGATTTATTCATTTACTTATTTATTTATTTATTTTAGTGTCCAGATACCTATATGAATATTTTTTGGGGGATAGAAATTATAGAACCAATGCTTTTATTTAGCAAGGATGCTTTAAATTGCTCCTGATATGAACATGCTCACAGATGTTTTTTGTTTTGTTTTAGTTGTTTGTGATATGATACCTGCACAACAGATGAATCCTGCAAACTTTTCATCTGAGAGCACTGTACCAACATCAGATTTTCAACTACACTGATTTTCTATTGGTAAAACAAGTTCCTTGACTACTGATGATGAGTTTCAGGTATCAGGTATGATTTACTTTTTTCACTTGTTGAACAGAATTCAGAAAACAGTTTTTTAGGAATTACACAACGTCTGTTCACATCTCTGTGGTTAGATCAGTGTGCTTAATAATGTGTCTTTGACCTTCATAATGTATGTTTATATTATACTTTGTTGTAAATAAAATACAGATAATCTAAAACCCCAATCTTTGAATCTTCTCACATTGTTTCTTACCTGACAGTCACAGTCTCATTGATGGGCCATTAGGGGAGGGCCTTTTGTCTCTCAGGTGTGAATCACTAAGTATTCAATGGCCATTGTCACTCCCTCGCATATTCCCTTTCGATCACAAAACACGTCTTAGAAAATTTTAATAAGTATATTGTTTTTTTTTTTTGTGAATGACTGAACGTCATTTTGTAGAAAAAAACTCTAGCCTACCACATCCAGTTCTCAAAAGGCTTGTGAACAAATGTTCTGTATGTGTTTCTTAGTCTTATTTCAGTGACTTAAAAAATTGGATTTTCACTAATCACGCTTAAACGTTGTTTTCTCAAAAACACAAACATGTACATTCATGTTGCTTACATATAGTTTGTGCTGATTACAATGTAATTGGACTTAAACCATGAATGTATTTTTAAGATACTGAAAAAAGCACAAATGTCAGGGCATGTCAAAACTTCTCCACGGCCCCAAAACACCCTCAGACCCTAGAGGGTTAAAGTACTAAAATCTGTTTTGTACCTTTGTAATACACTGATAACCACCAAAAGCAAGTGGTGTTGAGAAAATCATGATGAATCAAAGCCCATCACAAGCAGCTTTTAAATATTAACATAAATAGAAGGTGCACAGTGTCATTCACACAAACACTAAACACACATGAAACTGAAATAATGCAATAAATTAATTAAACAACATTAGATGTAATATACAACCGTAATGTACAAAACTTAACTAAGAAGAAAACTAAGAAGAAAGAGTTATTTCAACAAAAAACATCAAATTAAAAACAAAAATGTAACAGGGAATTCTGGGAATGTGAATATTCACTGCATATTTTACTGTCTTTTACTGTTAACCATTTAACAGGTTTATACTGTAGAATTTTAAAGTTTTCTCCTGTTAAATTCACTGTCATTTTTACAGTGTATTTATATGTATTAAATTAATAGTAATAATAGTAATAGTTGATTGATAATTGTTTCAATTAATATAATAATTAAAACTTTTGACTCATCCCATTTCTTCATTTGTGATTCCATGTCATTTCCATCTTAAAAAATCTTTGTTTTCCATTAGGAGATATTTTTTTTTCATGACATCTTCATAAATGAAAAATTAATCTTTAAATTGAATTTTACTGCACAACTGTAGAGCACAACTCTTTGTCTTTGTCACATTTTACAGTCATGATGAGTCTGCATCTCTGGTTATAAATGTCTCACTGGACTGTTCAATGAGTAAATACATTCACTGACTTGCAGACTATAGGAAAAATGTAGGGTTAATAGTTGATAAATTTTTCATACATGCACATCTAAAGAATTTTATATTTCATATTTCTTTATTTTTTGTTTGTTTGCTTTTTTCCTTGCAATAAATCAAAAACTGATATTGATCTTGTGGGAAAAAAATCTACTCCATTTATTTTTGCTTAGTAGTACAGCCAACACTTCACTGATGTTTTATTTCCATTTCCACTGTCACACACACAGAGGTAAAGCCATGTATCCATCATTACATTTTTGTCTTAGGGCAGTACTTCTTGAAACTTTGCCCCACTGACAATTAAAAGTGAGGTGATCATCATGTAGTGCGAACATCTTTTGGTCATTTGCATAGGCCAACTCTATACCTCTTTCATCCATTATCTCCTTCGTCACTGTACAGGGTTCTGAAATAAACCCAACATGTCACTGTCAGTGTCACAATATACATTCATGAACTAATCATCACAACCTACAACTTAAAACTATAAGATCATGATGTATATAAATCATATATATAGCGAAGCTTGTTCATACTTACTTAAACACTTAATATTTCCACTCCACTGGCCTTGCTGACAGGTCAAGTATTTGGAGAAAGGTGGACGTCCATCCAGTGTGTATTTATTAAAACAGATGTATTCAACTCTCTCCCCTGTATTGTATTCATTTTTTGCCATATCTTTTGTATCTGCATTATCCACTTTTGGTGGTGGCTCACATTTCACTGTGCCTGTCATCACTGAGAAAACATGACATTAGTAAATCTCTAATATGAGAGTGAGGTCATTTTAATACAGTGTTTAAGAAAAA
>JAHKKF010481342.1:0-15470 GCA_019740295.1 Labeo calbasu | reverse complement strand
CAATTCTGTGTTTTTCTGTCAGTATGGGGTGCTGTGTGTACATTAATGAGGAAAAAAAATGAACTTAAATGATTTTAGCAAATGGCTGCAATATAACAGAGTGAAAAATTTAAGGGGGTCTGAATACTTTCCGTACCCACTGTACATCCCCGCCACAAGCTTTCAAACAGAAATAAGGACACGTCCCTCCCATCCCCACTGTAAATGATGCCTTCCTTTCATACAACCTGTTCAAACAGCAGATTATGTTATGTTAAATGTTAACTTCTATAAAATGCGTTTCATGTTTTGTTTTAGTAAACGCTTATTTTCTTTCAAACATTATAATTACCATCACTCCACTGAGGGACACAGTCGCTACATAATTGTGGAAAAAATGAAAACTATGTTGTGACTAGAAGAGCTCCACGCAGTTTTATCAGGCTTTGTATGAATTTTAATGGGAATACAATTGCTGCATTTACATGTTAACTGGCTTGCGAGGCCCTAGAGAGCTTAATCAGAAGCAAGGTACTCTAAAATACTTAAGACCCAACATTAGCATAGATGTTCCCTGTCCCTGCTTGACTGGCAAATCAAAGCTGGATTTTTTTTTCAAGCAAACTTTTTTCTTCCTGAGCATTTCATGTTTGTCAACACTTGACCTTTGGACAGGCATCTTAGCAATTAGCAAAACAGATTTGAAGATTCTTTCAAATATCAGCACTAATTAGACTGCATTTACATTAGTGGTCCAAAATATCATGTTGTCAAAATCTCATTCAACACCTCAGGTCTTTTCACACAAACAGCTTTTATGCCCCTTGAATTCAGCAATTGATTAACTGGCAGGGCATTAATATGCAGACTAGAGGGGGTCTAAAGTCAGAGACCACTAGTGAGTTTGGCATTTTATAACTTAATACTTTTTATTTGATTACAAATTATAACAATACAACAATTTGAGTGAAAAGGTTAACAATAAAAAAAAAAGAAAAAAAGGAGAAAACTTGTTATCCAGCATAATTTGAGAATGAATAAATAATAAATATTCTTATATTGTCTGTTTGTTTTCCCTTTAGATATTTCAACTCAGCCCTAACCTGTTCACTACTATAATTAAAGGAGAACTCCATTTCCAGAACAACAATTTACAAATAATTTACTCACCCCCTTGTCAAGTCCATTATATGGAGAAAAATCCTGAAACGTTTTCCTCAAAAATCATAATTTCTTTACGACTGAAGACAGAAAGACATGAACATCTTGGATGACAAGGGGGTGAGTAAATTATTTGTGAATTGTTGTTCTGGAAGTGGACTTCTCCTTTAACTGACCAACTTACTAACTATCACTAATAACACATCCCTGATTTGCAAAAAAACCCCTAATATTAACTAATTTAATGATGCTGAATTCAAAAATATCAAAATATTTCCATCACATACAGTTTTTATTTATTTGTTTCCCCACAAAATAAGAATTAAGCTTTTTCAAATTATATTTTAAAAAAATGTCAGAAATGTCAGTTTTCATGAAATATGAACGTAATCTGCAATCTGCAAAGAAATGGAAAATGGAAAAGAACTATATATGTGGGTGTTTTACTAAATCCAAAAGAAAGAAAGAAAGAAAATAAATAAATAAATATATATATAAACATATTTAATTAAGGATATAAATATATAAATTAAAAAAAAAATCTTTGAAAAGGGGGAACATTTTTGAAATTTCAAAACCAGTCTCAAGTAGCACGGGTATATTTGTAGCAATAGCCAAAAATACATTGTATGGATCAAAATTTGGGATTTTTCTTTTACGCCAAAAATCATTAGGATATCAAGTAAAGATATTTTGTACATTTCCTACCGTAAATATATCAGAACTTAATTTTTAAATAGTAATGTGCGTTGCTAAAAACTTCATTTGGACAACTTTAAAGGCAATTTTCTCAAAATGTTGATTTTTTTTGCACCTTCACATTTTCAAATAGTTGTATCTCAAACAAATATCGTCCTATCTTAATATATCTCAATTTACAAAAATTACCCTTATGACTGTTTTTGTGGTCCAGGGTGCTTAATTTATTTAAAGTATTTTATTTATTTAAAGTGGGTGCTTTATTTATTCATTCAATCTTTTGGGTGCAGTAAAACACCCACAAATATATGTTGTGAAAACAACATCTGGGTCACGTTGGCATTTCATTCTGTCGCTGGCCACAATTTTAACCTTGAAATCAAGATTAGGCAAGAAAATAATGTCTTTAGAATCATTCATACATGTGAAAATTGGCTGAGAATTGAACAATAATTGTAATCTGGCTGAGAGGAAGATAGAAATCATGCCTTTGTTGCAGTTTTTCTGGTGATTATGAGATAATAATACAAGACTTCTTCACCTTACAGATGGTTGTCGACAGCAACAGAACAAAATTCATATTTTGAGAGAAACTGTGACATGCTTGAGCAAAACAGACACTATTTTTGGAATCAACACCCTACAATTAGTCAGAAACAACAATTGGATTTCATTCAGTATAACAATTGCAACTAGCAAAATCAGCTGTCTTTTTAAGTATTATATAACAATATTTAATATGGTTTTAATCTCAGATGTTCATAGTGTTTTGGACGCCTCAGTACTGCATATCTGGTGATATGATAACACTGACTTTTCAGGGTGACTGTCAGGAAAGGCTTTTCAGCGCGCTGTCACCTAGAAGGGGAAGTTACCTAAGAGCTGCCTGGTCTGGGCCACTGAGAGCCCACTAGGGAAGTCAGAGACAAATGCTAGTAAATAACCAAAATGACAGATCCAATCCTATATGTATTACCCAAATAGAGATGGATCGTTGCGGAGGCAAACCAAATATTAATAAATAGATGTGGTGCTTAGATCTGACGATAGCAGCAGCATTAAACCCATTTATCTTCCACTTTGCTTTTCGTCCTGGCAGTAACATTTCTCATCACTCAGCAAGTCCAATGTCAACCGAGGCTCAGTCCGGCAATAGAAGGATGTCAGGCTGATCTGAGCGCGTTCGGCCCCCCGTTGTCAATCAATGACAATCCTGAGCTAATGAACGTATAACAAGCTTTGGAAGTGGCGAGTAATTAAATCTTCTCTTCATGAAAAGATCCTCAAAATGGCTGTTGACAAACTGCGGCTTGTCTGGAGCACTCTGTCCAACACACAGCGGTACAAAGAAAAATATACTTCAATACAAAGTTAGAGACATGATCAAATAAGTATAGTCCTAGCCTGGAAACACTGTGTAGGATGCTTTAGAAACTGCCACGTACAGACTGTAAATGTAATAAATGCAATTCAGAACTGACATCCATTAATTTTACATTATAAAATAGTCAGATCTCAAACAAAAATGATTGTGTAATCAGCATTTTAATTGAGTCTTAATGATTGCAATTAGCAGATAACAAAAGTGAAGAGTCAGCAGCACTTGACTGACATAGAAAACAAAGATTAAAGGATCTTGGTGCAGAAACATTGATCTACTTTGAGAACAACTGCACTTGCGATTATGAAGGTTTTATATAACCTGCCTTCTTCGCTTGCAGAAACAGTTTCTTGAAAGTGTCAGAAACTTCATGTAGTTTACTTTAAGTCACACTTTATTTTAAGATCAAATTCTCACTATTAGCTGACTATTAACTACAACTTTTGGTCCCTAAAGTGGTACAAATAATATTAAGTAATATATAAATGTTTATCTGATTCAAAAAATAATAACTAAAAATAATAACAAAAACGAACTGAAATGAGAAATAGGACATGAATTATTGCAGAGTTTTGTATGTCAAATACTGAAGAGCATGAATAGTTTATCACCAAAGAATATATTTGTAAGTTATTCTTGTAACCCAGAAAATGTTTGTTTTATAGATACAGTACATATTTGATGAAACAGTGCCATCTGAGACCAAAGCAAAGCATCCTGTTTGAAATCAACAAACATGAGCATTGTTTGAGAAGTCTATGGCAGGCCTGTTTTTGTTTGAATCCGTTTGCCGTCGTGCTAACAGTGACAGCCGGAGACGCAGCACAGCCTGAATTCTCAAGAAATACAAACCAAACAACTTTTATCCATAAGAAAAACTTTTCACGCAGCTCTAATATTAGTAACTACAAAATCTGGCAAAAACATCCATCTCTATCAAAATTCATTAAAAATACCATGTTTTCTGGTGAAACACAAAAGAAACATGCCAACTACTGTTCACAAGTTTGGGGTCAGTAACATTTTTGAATGTTTTTTGAAATAAAGCGTCTTATGCTCACAAAGCCTGCATTTATTTGATTAGAAGTACAGTCAAACAGCAAGATTGTGAAATACCATTACAATTTTAAATAACTGTTTTATCCATCTTATTTTTCAGTGCACAAGTAAGCTGTTTTCTGGTAATGTGTTAGACATCCGGTTCATAATCCGGCATTGGGAAATAACGAGAAGAATATCGAAGTGCAGTAAACGGTAAAACAGTTTGCACTACAAACCAGTGCGTTCATAATTAAGATAATACATTAAAATAATATGGTAAGACACACCAGCAATATCAAGCAGCAAAAAGAGCTTATTGTGCAGCTAAAAATAGCTGGTAGTGGATGAGACCGGAAGCCAGACACAAAAAATTTACAAATGGCTGCACCCACTCTTATGGGAAATATAAGGTGGATATTTTAATACATTTAGGGCCCATTCCTTCAGATTCTTCTTCTTCTCCAAAACGAATTGCATTTTTGAGGGCCTAAACATGCTCAAAACCTCATTAAACTTTGTATACGCCAAAAGTGGGGAAAATTTACATCTGATATGGGTTTCAGAAGTCCAAAACCCAGCAGGAAGTCTGTTATTTTGACTTTTCTCTGCAAGTTTTGTGACGTTTTTGCCATTTTCAGGCATTGTATTGAAACAAACTCCTCTTAGAGATTGACACAGATCAACCAAAATTGGTCAGTGTAATACAAAACCCTTTGTGACATTAAATTGCGAAGATCTTGAGTTTTCGTTGAAGGGCGTGTCCGTGGCGGCCTGACAAACTTCAATGTTTCACCATGAAAAAGGTAGTTGTTATAATTCAGGCATACAATGTCTGATCTGCACCAAAATTCACATGTTTGATAAGAGTCCTGTCCTGAACCCATGGCCATGACCATACTCACTTAAAGCCATAGCGCCACCTGCTGGTAACAGAAAGTGACATTTTACTCCGTAAAAAGATTTATTGACATCAATATTATAATTAGCCAGTCTAATCTAAAGGCCTTTGCAATGTTAAATTGTGAAGATCTTGAGTTTTCATTAAAGGACGTGTCCGTGGCGGCCTGACAAAGTTTGATGTTTCACCATGGGAACAGAAGTTATTGTAACTCAACCATACACTGTCCGATCTGCCCCAAACTTCACATGTTTGATAAGAGTCCTGGCCTGAACACATCTGAAGGCCAACATTGTGTTATAATCATACTGCTGGCAACAGGAAATGATTTAACTCAAACATACCATGTTTAATCTGCACCAAACTTCATATATTTTATAAAAGTGCTGGCCTGAAGACATCTAAAGCCAATATCCAGTTATAGCCACAGTGCCACCAGCTGGCAGCAGGAAGTTTGGAACAAACTTTGACATATTCCTTCTATATTTATACTTTAAAAGCATATTACCCACTGTTCTCTGTTTTCCTAAAGATTTCGGTGAGCCCGGGTGTGAGGGCCCTTTCGACGCAGCTTTGATTTAAAATCTAATTTATTCCTGTAAAGCAAAGCCAAATTTCCAGCATCATACTCCAGGCTGAAGTGTCACATGATCCTTCAGAAATCATTCTAATATGATGATTTTAGGCTTAGGAAACAATTGTCATAAATGTCAAAAACGGTTGTGCTGATTAATATTTTTGTGTAAACTTTCTGTGGATTCTGTGAACGTTCAGTAGAACAACAGAACAGCATTTACTTGAAATACATACATTTTTAACAATGTGAAAAATAGAAAAAAAAAGATGCAGAGCCAAACGCCCTTAAGCAAAGATGGCAGATTTCAAATTGTATAGTTCCAGAGGGTCCTGTGCCAGATTTCTCCAATGCATAGCTGACGAGCCACTCATGCTTGAAACAATGGATTTGCCGACATCTGAGAGACATTTGAGAGTTGAAAATTTCTACGTTGAATAAAAAGAACAGTTTATGGTAATAAAGCGCTTGACTGATTTTACTCCATTCTCTCCTGTTTCATATTTTCCTTCTACACTTTCTGTTTATCGTAATTGTATCAAAACACACGTTCAGATGTGAACAGACACTGTAAGTGAAAGTGAATGTGAAAGATCATTTCTTGCTTGTCAGAGTCTTGGCATGCCGGTTTCACACATCACTCTCAAAGAAGAATGTGATGGGATCGAGAGACAGGACTACTCGTTTAGTGCTGTCACTTTCTTTTTACCGCCGCTTCAGGAAAATGAGTGAAAACAAATAGATAAGCTCAGAAAGAAAGGGCACACCCAGTGTGATTTCACAATGCCAGTCAACGTAATGAGAAAAGGGAAGCCCTCTCTGTAGAGTCTCGAGATAAGGGCTGTGCCTATCACCGGGAGGACCTCACTCGCTCCCATCCTTCACCAGAGAAGAAAAACAGCCAAGGACCTTCGCCGGGGCCCGGAGAGGTCGTCACTGTCACATGTATATTAATGACCCCTCCCTGCCAAAAAAAAAAAAGCATGAAACAAAGTTACAACATGCCAAACTTGAGACGACAAACTTCTTAAAGTCACCTTAACGCTTAAACTTCACTTATTTTTTTTAATGACTTTCTCATCATGTAATCCTCTTTGAAACAGTGAATGAAAGAATTGCTGCAATGTTACACTAAAGCAAACCCGTTCCCTCTGGGATTCCGCTTAAAACCTGGCATAAGTTGCTGTACGTCCACACTAATTACCGTTGCATGTTCTCAAAAATTTCATCCAAAAATTTCATAAAGCTAGAGGATGATTTGCAGAGCGAATCTATCTGATTTATGTAGTCTTTTTGTACAAGGATCACAGAATTAAAAGATATTGCACCCTGCCTGTGCAACGACATTAGCAAAGCGCATTACGCTCTTCTATGTTTCATTTAACGCAATTGCGAATGTGAGAAGTCAGAGTGGATCAAAAAAGGTTGTCATTAAGTATCAAATATTTCATTAATACTTAATTAAGTTGTAAAAACCTGTGTTTTCCTCTCAATAACAAATTTAGCTACTTTTTTTTCTTACATCAACAACATTTTTAATTTAAATGTAAGTAAACCAGTGTTTCAATATATAAAAAATGCATCAAAACGTTTCAAATATATTAAAGAGCAAAAAACACATACTATAACTATAAAAAGCAATAACAAAGAATTTTTCTTTCTTTATTGTTTTAGTCCACAAGATGAAAGTGCAAAAGAACACAATTATAAAGAGCAATAAGAAAGAATCAGAACATTTTCACTACCTAGGGAACATTTTAGGCCAGATTAGAATGTACAAATGTTTAAGTGTAAGTAACAAATGTTGATAATATTAATTAAAAATCATAATGAACACAAATATTTGCAAGCATTTGCAGATGCATTTCTGCAGTTCCATCTACTGCGCAGGTATATATATGACCCTGGACCACAAAACCAGTCTTAAGCAGCACGGGTATATTTGTAGCCATAGGCAAAAATACACTGTATGGGTCAAAATTATCGATTTTTCTTTTATGCCAAAAATCATTGGGATATTAAGTCAAGATCATATAGTAGATTTCCTACCATAAGAATATCAAAACTTAATTTTTGATTAATAATTTGCATGTAAAGTTGTCATTTGGACAACTTTAAACGTGATTTACTCAATATTTTGTTTTTGTATTTTTTTTTTGCATCCTCAGATTCCAGATTTTTAAATAGTTATATCTCAGCCAAATAAAAGCTTATTTATTCAGCTTTCAGATGATGCATAAATCTAAATTTGTAAGAACTGACCCTTATGACTGGTTTCGTGGTCCAGGGTCACATATACACATAGATGCCTTATTAGCAACTCGTCCTATGAACCGCTATACATTACAGCTTACAAGCTTACAATTCATAATTAAGCGTCTAAAATTATTCTTGGTATGTTGAAGTGCCCAAGTAACAAAACCACGCATGTTCATTAATGCAATATTTTGTCAAATTTTGTCAAAATCCACTAAAAGTTTGACTGCCCCTCAGAAAACAACAACTATTGAGTCTGTAAATGGCGACTGTACAATTAGGCTTACCAGCACTTTTTGTGTAAGACTTTAGGTTGAGAAAATATGCACTGATTGTCTTTCAGGATGTAAGGTCTGCCTCGTTTTTTTCGTTGGTATTGCTTACACCGTCTTATGCCCTGGGCTTGCCGCCAGGTAGGCAGACTTGGCTCCAGGTGCATTTCCCTTTGGGCAGAAACACCACAATGACTAAAACTGAAGGCAAAACAAATGGTAAGTTTATCTCCTGCTTCTCAGAATTAATTCTTTATGAGAGATACATGTGCTCCTTGTCGTCATCTGCCTTTGAAGACATGTTCACATTTGGAGCATGAACAATGAATTTACATGAAGACTTCACAGCGTTAAAAATGCAGCCCTGGGAATTTCAACTGCATTTTTTTCCCACTGAAACCACTGGGGAATTTCATGTCAGCAGGTTTTTAAGAGGATTTTGAAGGTCAGATTTGAACCCGAATTACATAAATGGAGAGCAAGGCTCACTGTTTCAATAGTAAAGCTACATTATGTGAATAATGTGCAGGTTGACATGATTTCAGTAAGAAAAAGTGCTTTAAATCTTAAAATACTAAAAAGAAAAAATGATTTAAACAACTACACAGTTTTAACAGAAGAACTGGGTTAAAAATAGATCTAAAAAGAGATGTTTAAAACAGAAAGTCATTTTATAAAATGATAAAGCTTCACATTCTAAATCCTCAAAAATGTGACCTTCCTCAGTACTTCTAACTATAGTAAGATTTAAAAAAAAAAAAATGTTTCTTTGAAAATAAATTAATACTTTATTCAGCAAGGATGCATTAAAGGGATCTTTTTCTACTTTTTACACTTCAAAATTCCTCTAGTGCATAATGTTGCTGTTTGAGCATGAAGAAGATCTGCAAAGTTACCAAGCACGAAGTCCACTCCAAAGGGAGTTATTCTCTATATCAGTAAGTGCTGTTTCTGAACTCCCTCAAACTTTTCAAAAACTTGCATTTTGAAACCCGTCAAGCAGTGTATCCCCACTTCCGGTCCCATCGCAAGGTAATGAAAACTAATGGGAGAATTCTCTCTTTGCTTTCTTTCGCCGGTGTTACTGCAGTGTACCTGGCTGTTTTTATTCTAAACAACAACACACTGCCTCAGTTTTCACCGATTTCCTGACACAACACGGACGAGATGCGGGGGATGAATTAAGGTCCTTCTAAAATATTACGCGGGAGCACGTTCGCGTGGAGTGTGCATTTCAAAACTGAGGACGTTTAGGCCTACATCTCATATCACCTGCTGAAATGTTCCTATTAATATATTTCCTTTCCAAATTAGGGATGTGCGGGTCTAGTCGACTAGTCGGCTAAATGGTACAGCTCCTACTAGTCGACACTGAAAACAATAGTTGAATACGCGACAGAAAAAAAAACATGATTTTATCATTGAAATTGTCATTATTTTAATGTTACATTTAAAACATTTTAAATAAGTTCAAATCAAACGTTTGAAAAATAATACATTATTTTTAAAAGTGTAAATTGGATATTGGCTGTGGCGAAAACTACGTTTTTAACCTCAGACCTCGCATGCTCTTATAGAGACCTCATGACCACGCAAAAGACTAAGGTGTGGGATTATTTTAAATTAGAAGGAATCGGAAAAGTTGTGTGTAAACGGTGTGATATCAAATTGGCTTACAATACCTCTACTGGAGCGATGCATATCAGGCACGTCATAGGCGTTAGCTTAGAAGCTAGCCAAAGCCAGCAAATGTCAATCACGGCAGTCACTACAACCCGCTGCCGCTGCGATCCCGTCCGCACCGTCTATTCCTTTAAACGAAGACCCACTTCGGTGGTGGTGTGGGATGTCCAGGCGCTTTCTAAAAACTTGCTTTTCGTTTATCTGTGCATGCCTGCGACTTCAGTTCCTGACCACGTTGATAATTTACTGAACAAAAACGCATGCTCTTGAATGATAGCATGATTAACGATAGCAAGATTAATGATAGCAATGTTTCATGAGAAGCAAATCATCATATTAGAATGATTTCTGATGAATCATGACATTGAAGACTCGAAAATTCAGCTTTGCATCACAGAAATAAATTACATTTTAAAATATATTTAAATAGAAAACAGTCATTTCAAACTGTAATAACATTTCACAATATTACTGTTAACATTGCATTTTTGATCAAATACACACAGCCTTGGAGTGCATAAGAGATTTCTTTCAAAAACATACAATCTTGCTGGCGCCAAACTCTGAACGGTAGTATACTATAACGAGGAACAATTCAAAATTATTTCTTGTGATAATCAAAATTATGCCACAAATGCGGTTGATTGTGCTTAGCTTGTATTAAACTCAAAAAATGTAGCATTTTATACATTTAGAATGTTCATTTTAAACAATCCATATATACAGTATTTGCTACTTTAAGTTCTAAAGTAGCGTCTCTTTTCATATTTATATCATAAGAATAACTAAACAGTAATAGGCACAGTCCCACTTTGGATTCTTGTTTGTTTTTGCACATTTAATTATGAGCGATTGCTTAATGCAGCCAGTGAGGTGGCCAGCTCGGCAGCAGTGATGGACCTATAAATAATGTTATCAGTTCTATCTCCAGTGGCTTGCTTAATTACAGCAACCTTGTGTGCCTAATTATGCGCAGATGTTATCAAGACCAAAGTGAAAGTTACTTGTAGAAAATCAAATAAACAGCTAAAGTTATAAACCAATTGCCTAATAAGATGCCACGGAGAACTATCATTTTTATAATGTGAAATTATAGGTTATATATACTTATACTTATGATCATAAACCACTTTGACATGAACAATCAAGAAAGCTTTAATTAGATTTGAGGAGCCTGTGAGATTCCTGCTGACTCCAGAATTTCATCATCAATTACAGTAATTAATGAGTAAGGTGTGTTTTAAATACACACATGGAGATTTGTTTGTACTGTGATGTTTATGGGCAAGTGACGTGGTTGGTGGAGAACACCTGTGCATTAATTTAAAAAACGAGTCGTATATTTGCGGAAGCAAACCCCTCAGCCTATCTGAATATAAGCGCACATACCCGTTGGAGTTCTGTGGTTTACAATCTGCATTAAGACGATCGCTGTTCTGTAGAAGGCAAAAAAAAAGTTTTCCTCTGCACATCAAAAAGGTGTGAACATATGCCTGCAGCCCAGAAACGCGACACATCAGTCATGGTTAGTCTTGCAACAGATGCTTCCAGTGATCTGTGTGGCTTTTTCAGGTGGTGACAGAGGTAAGCAAAGCCGTATCCCAGAGGTTTGAGGCATAAGTGTGTGAGAGAGGTTCATATTTCTCTGGGGTAATGCAGCTGATTGTTCAATCACGTCACATGCCCCACTTAGGGAGGCTGGAGAGGCAATCATGTGCATCTGAAGGCAAAGAGATCGATTGCTCCATCTTTTCCCTCCGTTGAGCTCCTCCTCGAGCCGTGTCCATCTGACATGCTGGCAGCTGTTGAAGCTGTTTGCAGCAGGTAGAGCCTCTGGATGTGGATTTGAGGTAGAAGCTTTGCCCAATTTATGACCTTCGGGGAGTGCGGTTAAGCCAGAGGACACGACGATAACGTTTATATAACGACCGCAGAGTTGCTACTCAAACTAATGCAATACACAACCACATGATACATTGTTTACTCTTCATGTTGTACTGTATTACAATTTTATTTTATTTTGGCCACTTTTACTGCTAGGGATAAGAGATGGAGAGCATGTGACATTATTGGGAGAACATGGGGTCATCAAAACATGACAACAAAAAATAAATAAAGATGATACTGTATATATTTAAATTGGGAAATTACAGCTTAAACAGGGCGGTCAAATTACAAGATGGTTAAATATCTTACTAAAATTAATAAAATACATATATAACAAAACAAATTTAATTGTAGACTATAAAAAGGTGAATAGTTGCAATTTCAAATGATAGTATTTTGACCTCTTTTATTTCCAGGAATAATAGATGAGAAAGCATAAAAAAATTATGAGGAGAACGGGGAAAACATGTCACCAAAAAGGGGTAAAAATATGACAAAATATAGCCTTAGCAGTTAGAAAAATGTTTTAACTATTTTAATCAAATATAAAAAATATTCAGATTTAAAAAATAAATAAATAAAAATATTATAAATGCATCATGAAATGTTTTTAAAATGCATTGCTGAAATTTCATATCATATTACATTTTATTTCGGCCACTTTTTAATATGAGAGATATGCATACACACACACACACACACACACACACACACACACACACACACACTAACATTACATAGATTTCTATTCTTTTTATATACAGATATTTATAAATTTTATAAGCTAATCTTAACCCACACCCTACCCCTCACAGAAAACTTTCTGTATTTTACAAAAAAAAAAAAAAAAAAAATTAGTTTACTTTATTTTTATACCAATGAGGACATCCCCAAAGGCAGGTTTTTTGGAGATTTTGTCATGTTTAGCTCAATTTTGGGTATAAATTTGTCTCCAAAGTATGGTTAAGTAGGTACACACACATTGTTTTTTTTGTGTGTTTTATGAAGACTTTCCATAGACATAATAATAAATTGTCAATTTGATCAGGTTTTACTACCAGTTTTACTTCCCTTGTTGGGAATTTCCATAGATGTAATACTTTTTATACTATACAAACTAGGGCTGGGCAATATGGGCAAAAAATTAACACAATAATTTTTTTTTTTCATATTAGTCGATATCGATAATTATCACAACAAATGTCAAATTTTCATTTGCTACAAAACCAAACAGTTAAATGTGGTTTTGAAATATTCTTTATGGTCAGAGCATGACAAACACTTCATGTTTCACTTCATGTCAAAATAAATATCTTTCTTAGTTCTGCATGTTTTAATGAGTAATTTAGTTTCACATCATATCACATATCACATTTGATAGTAGCTTGAGTTAGGATGCAAATGTAGATTTATGTTCGTTATCAAAATCAGTAATATCTGTAAAAACTGTAGCAACCTCATTTTTATATGGTGAAATGTAATTATTCTGTTTAAGTTTTTTTTATTAACCATTGCTCTTCCATAGTATCATCCATAGATCATGATAATAATAGTTAAAACCATAAATATAATACCTCAATACCATGGTAAAAAGGCAATACTGTTCCTAGGTATTTGTATGAAAAACAGTAGTCTAAATACATAGTATAAGCGCATAAACGCTATAGCTTAATCACAAAAAAACACTGTAATTATATTCCATTACTCCTCCTTCAATACACTGAATACATGTCTATATTAATAACATAATAAAATTTGACACAAATATACCCACATTTCTGACACAATACCACTGTGCAGTTAGTGCTACTAAAGTAAATCTATGGTAAATGATGATGATTTGTAGATTAAAAAGCCTTCTGACTGTATCGTTGCGCACAGTGTTTCTCCTGTTTGTCAGCGCCGTTTCATCTGACTTTAAACCGAGTCATTTGTGTTCTTTACTGAATTCAAGCGCTTCACACTGGTGCTGTTTGAACACATCTGCTCTAGTCGTTTGAACCGAATGGATAAACGGTCCGAGTGGCACGCTACATTATATCGAACATTTATCGAACTCTTGTTATCGTTTATGGAGGAAATTCATATCATGTGATAATTATCGTTATTGATTTATCGCCCAGATCTAGTACAAACTTTACATTTGATCCCATAACCCTAAATTTTAATTATTATTATATAAATACTAAGCTGTTTTCCTCATGGGGACCAAAACTTTGTTCCCGCAACATCAAATATGTCAGGTTTTACTATCCTTTTCAGAAATATCTGCACCACACATACATAGTACAGTACATATATACATACATATATTAAACAATAAATCTGTAAATCTGTAATATATATTTGTGAACACACTTCACATGGCAGATATAAGCAGTAAAAGAACTGCTTGAAAGTACTGCAGCAAAAATACTAAGAGCTACTGTAAGAAGCACTCAGAAATGTTTCTGTGTTGGTGTGAATTTGCTGTGCAGCTGAAACCATCCACAGCTACATGTAAGGAATATGTTAAAGGATATAGATGGATCAAATGAATGAAAAACCGGTTTGAGGTCCCAGCAGAATTGTTAGCAAGGCCTATGCATGAGTTTGGAAGCTGAGCTCAAACATTCCTGGTTGATGTCAGCTGGTATATCCACAGGAAGCTCATGTTCACAGAACGTGAACTTCAGCACAAAGGAATAATCTTCTCCCATGGTGAAAGACAGAATGCGGACCCATGCGAAGGAACACGCCTGTGCCGCTTTGAAGGAAAAAGCTTTCCAGAGTGGAAAAAGCATTCGTTTTTTGTGATGCATGGCCTTATAACCAAAACGGTACAAAATATTAGCACACACACACCTCCTAGTGCAGGGAAACACAGGGTGTATATCTTTTTAATCACACCAACCACAACCATTCGCTACCAGTGGAGATGGTAGAGAAAAATCTACTTAAGTACAGTAACGAAGTACAAATATTTTTAAAAATACCAGATTTTTCTGGTATCAGTACTTTACTACACTATTTATTTTTCTGACTACTTTTTACTGTTACTCCTTACATTTTTACACAAATATCTGTACTTTCTACTTCCGTTTGTTTAGACACGTGACACTGCGCACTGCACAGAGCGGGACACTTAAAAGGCGGATTTAAAACATCACAACGAAACGCTGTGTACAGTATACTGTAGTGGATGTTTTCATGTCATTACTAAGCGATGAATTTGTTGACTAGATGCTGCATTAGTGGAGAAAGGACAACAGTATACTTTTGCCCGTTTGGTGATCAAATAAAGTCTTGTAGACCGCCGCTTGAATTGAACGTGACGCGTCCAATGTGTGTGACACCGGATCTTCTAGACGCGATCTTGTGTGACTAACATATTTTTATATTTTGATTAGATAACCACAAATGTTCTAGAATAGAAGCAATTTAAAGTGCACAATATCCATATCTATGCAATTTCAATACTGTGGCCTTTGTGTAGATATTTAAAGATGGCCATCTTTAGCTTGATTGTTGATGTAATGGTAACACTTTACAATATGAGTCCATATAGACCATTTCATCAGATGTAAACATACTGGTCCCGATACACTTCCTGTTTCTTTTTTTTTAACTTTACACAAACATCACAAAAAAATATAACCA
>JAHKKF010481341.1:0-11180 GCA_019740295.1 Labeo calbasu | reverse complement strand
AGGTAGAAAAATAGTCATAAAATAATAAATTACATAGCCTGAGATGGCACAGTACAATTTCTTGTCATTTTAAGGTGTCTTCATTTCACAGATATTTAAAAAATATTGATTAAACCTGTTTTATTTTTCAGTTTTTCCAAGTGGAAAAGGCACCAGTTTTGTGAAATGACCCTACTATGAGTTCTGAACCATCTTTGTTTAAAGTGTATGCAGTGTAGTTCATAATTATTCAATTATGTCATAATTATTCAAACCCTTTTCAGCATTGCTGTTTTTAAGTCACTTGTTTGTATGGTAGAGTGTCTTAAAACACAACTAAGCTTTGGAAACTCTCCTGAGAAAAACCCTTCATTTACTGGCAAATACTTGAGGAAATGAAAGGAGGAAACAACATTTTAATGCAGAGTATCAGAAAAACATTAAAAAGCAATGCTGTCTTATTTGGACATCTTGCCAAATGCCACTCTTGACCAGTGTTGATACTGAGGGTGCTTTTTCAGGATGTGGAAATCTTTATTGTATGAAGAACATTCTTTGAATCCATAATGAATAACGTCACACAGACCTTTTTGGCAAAGACTGTGATGCCTTAGGTGCAAAAACTGAAGCTGATATTCATTGGGTTTTCCAGCAGGACAATCATCCTGTAGTATACATCCACATCGACTTAAAGTTTGGTTCAGGGATCAGGCATAGAATGTTCTTGAGTGCTGTGTTCAGTCTTCAGATTTAATAAAAAATATTTCATTAAAATATTTGGTGGGATTTGAAGAAAGCAGTGGCAACATGAAAACCAAAGATTAACTGATCTGGAAGCTTTTTTCAAGCAAGGAATTAGTCAAAATTCCAGCAGAGAGGTGACAGAAGCTTCTAAGCACTTAAAGGCAATGTTTATTGAAGGTTAAAAAGACTTTCTGGGTTAAATAATTTTTTACATGAATGTTTACAGCTTTTTTTTCATAATGTCTATGTCCTCAAAATCACTCAGATGTGCATTAATAAAACCTTTATGATGCTTTACTCATGCCTTTGTTGAATCGTTTTCATAAAACGATTCTGTGCAGCAAAATGTCTTGCAGGTCAAGAGGGTTGAATAATTTTGATCACAATTGTGGACACTAATTATTTTGGTGAATTACACAAAACTTGGTGATCCATGACTCTATTAAAGCAATAGATGGTGCATATCCCACGTTTTAGATGTAACATGAAATGAACCTTGCTAAATTAAATTTTTCCCCATCAACTCTTCCAAGTGTTTATATAAATTATGGGATCGTTTAATGTTTCTAACTAAAAAAAATAGATAATTACACAAATAAGGTTTTGAAACCGGATTTAGACATGTTCCACATATTGGTGAAAGAGCAAAACTGCAAACTTAAAAAGAAAGCGAAAATAAAAAGAGCTCATTTAATATTTTGTTTGACCTTCTAGGGTTAACAATCAGTCATTTCCAGGTGGCTGAAGAAATGCTATGAATGCATAATGACTTCTGTTTTTAAAAAACTCACCACTAGATGGAAGCATTGTCTTTTTTTCTGTCTGTCAACTGAACTTGAACTGAAATCTTCTGTCAACTGAAACAAAGCCCTGTACAGCAGTGGATTGAATCCTCTTTGACTCCAAGCCCCCCTTGTCCAAAACAATAATCAAAGACCCTCCTATCTAAGCTTATATTTACGCTCTTCTGTTGTAATAACAATACATTATCTCTAAAAACATGATATTACTTGACGTTGCAAATATTTGTTTGTTATTTGCAAAATTTAAATAAGGTTTCAGAGGCCCCCTAGATGAACACTCCACAAACTACATTTCTCTTTTATAAGAGCTTTATCAAACTGCGTTTGTAACATTTTTGGGTGATGGAGGACGCAAACTGTAAGACGATTGCTGTGCGGTTATTGTTTGCATCTGGTGGAAGCCCACACATTTTAGTGCAGTCACGCACAAACCCACTTCACATGAATGAATACTCTGTCCTCTAACACACATAAGCACTCTCAATGATGAGGGTGTGTGTAATACCCCAGGAATGTGCTAAAAATATGCACGGCTTGGTGAACACACCCCCATAATACACAGCATGTCCGACTCTGACTAACAATACCCTCAACATTCCTCCGCTGTTTTTACTTTATCATCTATCGCAGACAACAACACCAAACTGATGAAAATCACAAAGCACTACTCATGTATTATTTGGCTTTTTTTGGCTGCTGCTGAATAGTTTTGACATCAAACTGAAGGCCTGGATGCTATTGAATACTCTTGAATGCTCTACAGTTATTTGGGTTAATTATCTGATAATTTAGTCTCTGAAGGTTTGGTCACTGCTTCTTGCTGTTGTCATAGTGACGTAAGTAGAAGTTGACTATGAGGATATGCAATTCTAAATCAACTGTTCGCTGTGTCAACTGTCCAACTATTACAGAAACATCATAAATTAAACTGCAATTTCATATGTAATGTGTAATTGCAGAGTTTCCCAACATTTTTGTCTCAAATGCCCCACAAGAAGAGCACTGAATAAGTAAGTGCCCCTCCATCGACCCCAAACCCGCAGCACTTTCCTGAATACTACTAAAATTGCTATTATTACAATGATTCATATTTAAAAACAAACACAATTGATGCTGGTTGCAAAACAGAATCATTAAATTCCCTCTCACCTCTGCTTTTAATGAGACACCTGAGAATGTTTGTCTTATAGCAGGTTTTGACAATTCTGAAAGCAAATATTTGGTGAACCGTTTGTGTTGAGTTTCTGGAATCTGTCTGGTGAATCTGGTGAGAACACACACACAAAAAAAATTACATTCTTTTCTCAAAATGTAACTACAATAAACAAATAGGCTACACAACAAATAAAAAAAAAATAAAAAAACAAGATTAATTGCAAACATCGTCTATTCTCCAGAGAAACAAGCGCGTCACCATCATTAGTCTTTGAACTACCTTTTGTGTTGTAGCTCTTTCTATGATATCGTTGTCCAAGAGTAATTTAGTTGGTAAAGTAGATTTACGTATTGTAGAGTTAACGAAAGTTATCGTGGGCATTGTAACGTTTAAAGCAAATGTCTTAACAAATGTTAGTAGACCAGGAATATTTTAAAACGAGCGGTTCATTCATAAATCCGTCAGATCAGTGTGGAAATACAACCGGAAGACAGAAGACAACAAACGCAGCGCTAAAAGGGGCGGAGCCACATAAGGTCAATTGGTTTATCATAATGGAAGAGTTATTAGGCTATAAAAATATTTTTTTTAATAATCCTAATTAGTGCTATCAAACGATTAATCGTGATTAATCGCATCGGGAAAAAAATTACATAATGTGTGTATACTGTGTATATTTATTATGTAGGCTATGTAAAAACACACACATACAGTATATATTTTGGAAATATTTACATGTATATATTTTTATTCACGTAATTAATATTATATACAAATATATTTAATATATAAACAAATATTTTTCTTATATATATCTATGCGTGTGTGTGTATTTACATATACAATATAAACATACACAGTACACACACATATATTATGTAAACAAAAACTTTTGATTATTGACGATTGACATGATTATTCACGATTAATCGTTTGACAGCACTAATTTTAAATATTAATATTCTAATCTAATGTTTGTTAAACTGTTACAATTTAATTTCATCATCATTTCACAAAACTTTAATCTTTCCAAGTACTGAGTGGAATTTTCTTAAAGGGATAGTTCACTCAAAAATGAAATTCTATCATCTGCTCTCATGTTGTTCCAAACCTTCATGAGTTTCTGTCATTTGTTGACCCCAAAAGAAGACATTTTGAAGAATGTTGGTAAACAAACAGTTAAAAGAAGCCTTTGACTTTCATAATATGTTTTCCACATATAGGGCTATCATCAACTGTTTGTTTACCAACATTCCTCTAAGTATCTTCTTTTGAGTTCAGCAGAAGAAAAACTCACACAGTTTTGAAACAATCTGAGGTTGAGTAAACGATGACAAAATCATTTGTGCATGAACTACCTAAGCATCCAGTTGGGTACAAATAGTAGGGAATCACTGCATTAGATGGTCTTTTCACCCATTTATGGTCCAAATGAAAATGTGTCAAAGGCACCACAAGTCTAGGAAAATCCCCAGAACAATGGCATATATTAAAAGATGATTTTATGCAAATTGACTTTGGAGTGACCTTCACAATGACCAGCATCCATCACCAAATAGCCTATTTAAGATGCCAAGCTGCTGACCAGAGAAAGTAGTGAAGCAAATGTATTAATAAATTAGAAAATGTTAGCATTATGTTAAAAATAACCATTTGTATTTATTAAAGTAACCGAACAGCAGCAAATAAGGGTCTTTAAACATTTAGTTACATATATTTGAGCTGTGAGAATGCGGCGACGTCACGGAAAAGGTGCTCTCAAAACTGGTGTAGCCCCGCCTATACAAGTGACGTAGGTGGTAATTCCCCCGCTGATTGGTTAAGGTCACTTTCAGTTGAGTCTGTGAACCGCTCGCAGTACCCACGCGTCCAACAGCACCGTTTATTTGCACAGTGAGCGCGAGGGCAGAGCATCTTCAGGAGTCATTTTTGACTCAGCACTGATTTCTTCGTTTATTCATCGTTTTATTTATACACATTGAATAATAGCTGTTTATTTAAATAGCATCCAGCTTTATTGCTTTGAGGTCTGTTATGTTAAACGTAAACTTAAAAAGAACAAACAGTCTCATAAATCTCTTTGGTTTGTTATTATTATTATTTTTCGCTTGATACCTTGTGCTGTTGACAAGATGCCGTACGGATACATTTCGTAGTTGTGAATTTCGCAGTTTTCTTATCCTCCGGAAGTGGCGGTCAGTCTGGTGTACCACTAGCAACTTCAGTTTAAAAGGTAAGTTAAAAACTTCCCCGATACTAGCGTAACTGTTGTAGATAAGTATGTCACTGTTGCTTATGCTTTTCACAATTTTATTAGTCCTGCGTGCCATGCAATCCGGAAACATGTCCATGCATGACTGCAATGTAATTTAATTACCAAGTCGAGACAGTGTAAAAGCGCTATAACATCTGATGTGTTTAGGAAACTATTTGATCCCGGGCGTGGACAACATGTATTCATGTAGTTATAACAAAAAATCCCTTTTGATAAAATAAAAGTCAGTGTCTTAGTTTGAGAGTTGCATAATGGTTGCATAGGCTTTGTATTTTGAGGGTTGGCTGTCATTTATAAACAATAGTTACACAATTCATGCCATTATATTAAGGTATTTACTTAACACACAAGGCGTATTTGTTTTGCATGCCTGTCGAAGTTATTCTGTCATCTAGTACGCATGTGTCAGTATCAGATGCTTTCTGTATTGATGACTTAATCTCTTTAGATTCAAATAGCTCATTAAAATTGTAGTAGGAAATTTGGTGCTTGCACTTCACCATGTATTAAATGACAAGCACTCTAATGTACAACTTACAAGCTTATCTAATCACCTGTAAAAAAGGCATGTTAGTTAGAAGTGCAGATGATGGAGGTGATTATGATGGTTTGATTAAAAAACTGAATGTGAAAGTATGTGTTTGAGAGGTCTGAGTGTGTGAACTACTGGGTGTTTGACTCTAAACACCATCTGAATGTGACAAGAAGCACTGTATCCATTAGAAATACACTCTTTTGTCATTTCCCTGTCACCATGGTAACAGATTGTGAAATGTGTTTTTCTATGTATGTACTAGTCCCAACCAGAACTGTGTGCCAGTGAAGTATTTTTTTTTATTCTTGCTACCACATGATTTAAAGAGACAATGATCTGCCTCAGCGGCCAATTTGTGAATTTTTTCACAGCAAGATAAATTGGGGGTGGACTGACTTTTATCTCGCTTCAGTCATTGAGAGTAGAAGCCATGAGGAGGATGTTCTCTCTTTCTCTCTCCCTCTCTCTCTATCTGTCACTTTCTATAAGCAGTACTCCAAGAAACACAGACACCCAGAATTCAATATATTGCAGCTGCACAAGCTGCACAAGTCAGGATTTCTAAAACAATTATTTCACACTGTGTAACACTGTGAATTTCAATGCATAATGAAATCCCAATATTTTTTATTGACGCACACAACACAAATTTACACTGAGTCAGAGCGATTGTGTTTGTAAATTTCTTCAGCTTGTGTCAGAAACATGATTGGATAGAACAGGGTGTCAAATTGCCCTGTGCGTAGCTTGAACTCCAGTTGTATTTTGCAGCAATGTGTGAAAAGGCTTGTTTTTGACAGGCTGGACTGAAAATGGACCTGACAGGCTGCAGATGTCGTCAGTAATATCTAAAATTATGAAGACAGCAGTTAATCCTGTTTCATGATCAGCGCCACCATGTCATGAGAAATACAGCTTTAAACTAGTGCGTAATTGAATGTGTTAATTCGTACAATAAATTAGATTTTGAAAATGTTTTAAAAAAAATTGATATGTTGAAAAATTTAAATTGATATTTAATCACCCTCATGTCATCCAATTGTTGAGTTGAGGGGAGAAAATACGATTGGAGTTTTTCGACATACCCTAACCGTCCTGAGCTAAAATACATACAGTTCACGGAGAGTAAGACAAGATGAGCATTTGAGTTTAAAAAGTATTTAAATTGTATTTTTTTAATGAAAATAACCGATCGTTTCACTAGATAAGACCCTTCTTCCTCAGCTGGGATTGTTTGCAACCGCATTTGGGATCGTTTGAAGCCACATTTAAACTGCATTTTGGAAGTTCAAACTTGGGGCACCATTATCAGTCCATTATATGGAGAAAAATGCTGAAACATTTTCCTCAAAAAACAATTTCTTTACAACTGAAGAAAGAAAGACATGAACATCTTGAAAGACAAGGGGATGAGTACATTATCTGTAAATTGTTGTTCTGGAAGTGGACTTCTCCTTTAATTTCTTTTTGACTGAAGAAAGAAAGACACAAACATCTTGGATGACATGGAGGTGGGTAAATTATCAGGAAATTTTAATTCAGGAGTGATTTAAGTTCAATGATGTGGAAATAAATCAACAACATATTGCCAGTTTTTGTAATTTATCTATATGCATTTGAATAATGTCTTAAAATGCATTTGCATTTATTTGCAATTTAAATGTTATAACATTGTTATGATGTTATAATGTAAATCAATTAATTTGATTTTGGATTTTTACATAATTGTAGGCCATAACTGTGGTCTAAAAATTATAAATATTTATGTTTGATCAATAAGTCAAATTTTTATACTTTATATATTTTAAATATTATTTATTTATATCTCTTTAGATTTAGAGTAATCTTAACTGGATGAAAAATTGACACTATATACCAGTTTTTGAACAGTGAGATTTTTTAATGTTTTTTTTAAAGCAATCACTTCTGCTCACCAAGCCTGCATTTATTTGATCCAAAGACAGTAAAAACAGTAAAATTCTGAAATATTTTTACTATTTAAAATAACTGCTTTCTATTTGAATATATTTTAAAATGTAATTTATTCCTGTGATTTCAAAGTGGAATTATTATTATTATTATTATTATTATTATTATTATAATAATAAGTAGATTTTTTTTCAGGATTTGAAGTATAGGAAGTTCAGAAGAACAGCAACTATCTAAAATAGAAATCTTTTGTATTATAAATCAATTTCATTAATTTAAAGCATCCTTGTTAAATATATGTATTAATTTCTGTAATTTCTATAAAAAAGTATAATGACTCCAAGCTTTTGAATGTTACAAAAGCTTTTTATTTTAGATAAATGCTTATCTTTGGATCTTTCTATTTATAAAAGAATCCTGAAAAATGTACTCAACTGTTTTAAATATTGACAAAAATGATAAAAAAATGTGTCTTGAAATGTATAAATTACATTTTAAAATATATTTAAATAGAAAGCAGTTGTTTTAAATATTAAAAATATTTCACAATATTACTGCTTTTGCTGTATTTTGGATCAAATCAGTGCAGGCTTGGTGAGCAGAAGAGACTTCTTTAAAAACATAAAAAAAAACTACTGTTCAAAAACTTTTGACCGGTAGTGTATCCTTTTATGGTGGGTTTGACTAGTTTGTTGTACAGTCGTTTGGACATTACTGCAACCCCTTGTGAGATGTCATGAAATATGGTAATAATTCAAAATAAATAAAGATATTATTTAAAAATGTAAGATTTAGGTGGTATGATCATATAGCTGCAAGCTTTATAGTTCTCCTTCGGTTGCGCAGGGATGAGATAGTCCGCTATATATGTCCATTGCCCTTTCTTATAAAAATAACCTAAAAGAAGGTTCCATATCATCCATTCCGACTTCTATTTCTGTGCTTGGTATGTCCCAGTCTGGACAAACCTAAAGGATGCATTAGAGGCTGTAATTTCTCTTCCATCAATATTGTATTATGGTGCCATTATGGTGCACTTTCCATTTCTTCAACTCTTTGTGTACTTCCTACAGCTTCTCTGTTTTCCACTGTGCAGTCCAACTCTCAGGACTGCACAGGTTAGTGGCTGTAAGTGTGAAAAACACTGCTTCGTATATAACTTTGAGCTAAACTGTTGGAACGTGACTGGGCCAAAAATTTTGAGAGGTTGAAGAGGTTGAAGTTCTATGAGGACAACCACATAGTTGTTTATTGGCTTTTTGGTTTCACCTTTTGCGGATGCAGCTGTGCAGGTAATCTATCTCAGTATGGGGCTGCACATAGCTGTGTCCTCTAACAAGAAAACACAAACCCTTATTTTCCCACCAGGACAACAGAGCTCAGGACTGCTTTACGAAACCACATACATGCTGTTGCCATAGTCACAGTGTGAAATGAAATAAGCTGAGCTTGATAAGAGACATCGGGAGGCTGGTAGGGGTTTGATTCTGTGATTCTTTCTTTCTTTGCTTATGGGAACTTCTCAGCTGTGTTTAGGAAATGTGTCATGGCTATGTATGTAGGGTGAGTTTGTATAGGGCTTTGAAAGCAGATGCTGTGGTTGCTCAAGCGCGGTGACAGGTGTTGCCTCCGTCTGCCTTTCTCATCCATTAAAGATGTGATTTCTAAACCTAAACAGGTGGGTGAGGTTACAGCTAGATGGAAAGACACCTTTCTGTCTCAGACGTGTCTGGTTTGGGCTGTATTCATATGTTGCTTACTTAAAGTAATTTGTGTTTGCATGCTGCAGTGAGGCAAAATCTGATATCTTTAACACTGTGCTTAAGCCTTGACTTAATAACATATTGTGTCATCACGTCGGTTCAGACAGCCTGCGCTCTAGACAGCTGATGTCAATAGCTCAGCTCACCTTTCCTTTGGTGTTATTTAATTGCTGTCTTTCTGTTATAGAAAGAGGGCAGTTTTCACAATAATATCTTCTACCCTCACAGAAAAAAGTCTATGTCATGTTTTTGGCAGTGGAATTGTATTACTTGTTTCTCAAACTTTTTATCATCAAATAACAATTGGTAACCCATTAAGTTTGTTCTTGCATGACACTGAGCATGTTTGAGCTTTCTCAAGAACTAGTGTGGTTTGTTCACTGCTGCCAAACAAGCATGGCTGAGCTTCCTTTCCCATATTTGATAAACTCTGTATGTGTGTTGATCAGTGTTTGTAATTGGAAAAAAAGCCTAAATGAAATCTGTTTAGGATGTAAAACTACTGTACTGTATCTCTGCAGAAGACCAGTATTAAACTGCTCCATTCATATAAATTACTTTTACAATGTCTTTATATACTTTCTGAAGTGGTAGTGTTTTGGTGCAATGGACTTTCAGTGGATGGACAAAAAAATATCTTCATTGTGTTTTGAAGATGAATGAAAGTGTCATGAGTTTGGAATAATGTAAATAATGACAGAACTTTCATTTCTGGGTGAACTATTCAAAAAAGTAACAAGGATTAGTTCACTTCCATAATAAAATTACCTGATAATGTACTCACCCCCAATGTCATCCAAGATGTTCATGTCTTTCTTTCTTCAGTCGAAAAGAAATTAAGGTTCTTGAGGATAAATATGAGTCTTATCTGGTGAAATAATGGCTCATTTTCTAAAAAAAATAAAAATGTTCAGTTTCAGTCGAAATTATTCAACCCCCCAGAGACTGCAGTACTTTACAAATACAAGCTTTTTTGAAGATTCAGGACTTTATAAGATTACTGGCATATTTAAAGTAATGATGCCAATATATAATGTAATGTTTTTGAGTTATGGGATTTTTTAATAACACAGCTATGTCATAATTATTCAACCCCTATTTAACAATGCTGTTTTAAGTCACTAATTTTTGGTAGGGAACAAAATTGTCTTAAAGGGCTCATCGGATGCCCATTTTCCACAAGTTGATATGATTCTTTAGGGTCTTAATGAAAAGTCTATAATATACTTTGGGCAAAAATTCTCAATGATTGTGTAAAACAACACCCTTTTTACCTTGTCAAAATGAGCTCTGCAAAACTCATCCTATTCCGAGGGATTGTTCTTTTAAATGCAAATGAGCTCTGCTCGCCCCGCCCCTCTCTGCTCTCTGTGGAGTGACGAGCTGCTCTGACAGATTGTTTACTTTAGCCGCATTTAACGCATTTAGCCGCCAGACTTGCTAACTAGCACGTTATTAGGAAAGGTGTTTGCAAAGATTCATAAAAAAATACTTCCCTTAACATTCCCTTAACAAACAAACGTAATCCTCTGCATCTTCAGCAGCTCAGATGTCATGAGTAAATGATGACCACTGCATATATTATCACATCCAGCAACACAACACCTCAGTCGGAGATATTCTTGTCTAACTTACATCCCTGCTCTGGCGTCGAAACAATGGAGGTTGGACTGTTACAGCTGATCTGAGGTAAGACGCTCATGTCAATCAACTATCGTGGGAGCGGCCTCTGTCGGTGTGACGGCATCTGAGAACGGCTTGATTTGAAAAAGGGGATATTATTTTTACAGATTAATTAAAAATCACAGCAAGAATTTTTATCATTATAGGGTAGATGTGTACATACAGTACATTGCCAACGCACATTAATGTTCAAACATCATGTAAAAGTGAACTTTGCATCCGATGATCCCTTTAAAACACAATTAAACCTTTAGAAACTATTAAAACAGTTAGCACATGCATGTGCTGAAGTTAAATAGCAAATATGGTAAAA
>JAHKKF010481335.1:0-13884 GCA_019740295.1 Labeo calbasu | reverse complement strand
GGGGTCATTTTTATAAATTCAAACATTACTTTTCTCCTGTGGACTATATGTAAATGTCTTTTATGTGAAATATCTTATTCAGGTCAGTACTAAATAACATGCATTTTGTATGATCCCTCTTATTTTGGTAAAATAATTAACATTTTGCAGATTTTGCAAGGTGTATGTAAACTTTTGACCTCATCTGTATGACAGCCTTATTCCACGTGTCACCGCATGGGAAAAAAAGTAAAAGAATAAATGGGTTGCGCTTCGGGTGTCTCGAGTTTGAGTCCCGGGTAGCGTAGTTTTCCCGATCACATACCCCGCCTCCAGTGTTGCCAAGTCTGCAATTCCTGTGGAATTGGGCTACTTTAACACTGTTGCCGCAGGTTGAGGCGACCCCAATAACGTGATATTAAGCCCCTGGAATGTGAATTTTACAAGGGGGACCCAGCCAAAAAAACGTGTATTTTTACTGGGGGACCCGCACCGAAACGCGACTAGGCTAGTTTTGAGTAGCAATTGGGTGGGTTTTGTTTTAAATACGTGGCAACCCTGCCTGCCTCTCTCTCCCAGTTTGTTTCCAGTCTACAATACTGTCCTAATAAAAGGTAAAAATGGCAAAAATGAATCTTAAAAAACACAGAAACTACTGAACTGCCTACTTGTAAACATGGATTTATTAGTAACGCTGCGAGTATTATTTTAACAGTATTCTCTAGTCTAATAGTGATAATAGTGAGTTTCTATTGCTGTTTTATGAAGCATCAGGCACATCCTGTAAGAGAAGCTGAATGAAATGAACATGTGGAAGCTTTGGCAGTTGGTCAATGGACCGCTGAGAGGAAACAGCACTAACATGACAGTAAAACAGATGTGCGCATGTGTTGGTCTGTTAATGTCGATAGAACTGCGAAAAAGAGACTGTCTCGATGCATCGACCCTTCTTACGACCTTGGCTGTTGGATGCATTTTATGTCATTTTAAAAACATCCAACATAACATAAAAGCAAACCTGAGAAAGACTGAACCAAAGCACCCATTGTGAAACCTGACAAGCGTTGCATAAGAATCCCGAGATAACTTTCTTTGCATAATATTGCCATCACAAATGTCTTCATGTGACTGGTTAAATGCATTTGTGTGCAACTAGTGTGCAAACATTCCTTTCTGTCTCTGCATATAGTTTTCTCTCATGGCTTGGCAGAATCGTCTCTGTACACAATACCAGCAGCTCGTTTAATCTAACTAAACACAAAATGTTCGAACTAAACTGCCAAAAGGAAACCTGGATGACAGCTAATTTACAGGATGCATGACCACTTTAGCCTTGAACAGCTACATGAAACAACAACCAAATCCCAGAGAAAGATCTGACTGAAATATCTCCATGTGCACGTAATTGTACTTGCCATACTGAAACTAACCAGAAACGTTTTTCTATTATACACTGCCAGATTCTCGTTCCAAATAAATTGACAGCTAGTGTATAATTACATCGGTAGATAATAACTTCGGACACCTTACACTCCTTCGCAAAAAGCCCAAACGTGCAATAAAATGAGAAATGTAGAAAAAGTAGAAGCAACTAATGAATCTGTTCAGAGTTAGAGAGCAAAAAAAGCTGGAATAGTTCTTCATTAGCAACAGGAAAATCATTAGTGATTCTATTTAAAGATAGACCTAAAAACAAATTATTGACCTCATTTCCCTTTCTGCTATTCTCCACTTCCCCACTTGACACCATATACTCAATGTGAACTGCTATGTTCCTTGAGGAAATATTAATTTCAAATATTTGATTCTTTACTGCATCAATAGAGCCTCAAAGCGCGTCCAAGGGGTCAGCATATCCAGCCGCATGGTCAATACAAAAAGCACAAACTCACTCACATCCACCAACAGACACATATTCACAGCACAAGAGCATGCACACAGAAAACACAATGCACAATTCCAAACCAATAACACAAATGTCAGCAAAAAATGATGGTCATCATATGATTAAACAACTCCTTTTTCATGTAAGGTTAGTCGCTTTTCACTTTTATGGAAACAGGTGATGAGAATTTGTTTTCTGAAAAGTATTGTCATGTTTCACTCCCATTTGAATGTATTGCGTACTTGTAATTTGTTCAGATATTTTAAAGGTGCACTGTTTCATGATTATAAAAAGAACACTTTTATACAAAAGTATATGAAATTTGTTTAAATTAGTGTACATGTATCACTGAGGCCATTTTAAGAAGATATGACCAACTGAATGCTACTCACTTTGTCTTGTTAAAGGGATAGTTCACCCAAATATGAAAATTCTGTCATTAATTACTCACCCTCATGTCATTCCAAACCCGTATGACATTTGTCCATCTTCAGAACAAAAATGAAGATCTTTTTGATGAAATTAGAGCTTTCTGGCCATCCATAGACAGCAACGCAACTGACACGTTGAAGTCCCAGAAAGGTAGTAAGCACATGTTTATAGTCCTATAGTCCTATAAAATAGTCTATGCCAGGGGTTTTCAAACTTTTTGGGGCCAGGTACCCCACACAGTATAATTGTGCAAATGGTCCCCATTATATATGTCCTTTTCCAGCATAATACAAATAGATTTACCATATTTTCTGGAAAGTTGCACCAGGTCAGGGGGAAAAAAAACACAAAAGTCGCATGTAAGTCGCATTTTCCTATAATGTAACTACTACTAGGCCTAAATAAAACAAACGTTAGAAAACAAACACTAACGTATTTTATTTCCTCTCCCTCCAAATCATTTAAATTTAGTGGCATTTAAAGCAGAACATAAATATATTAGGGGTGTAACGGTTCACAAAGTCATGGTTCGGTTTGATAGGCCTACTACACAGTGATGTCACGGTTTTGTTGTTGTCAATTCAATCAATTGACAGAACTGCCGCTAATTCGAAAGTGAAAGTAAAATGCACACAGGCGTTTACAAGCTATTTAAAAGAAAACCTCTCATTCGGCATGAATTTTTTTTATATTAGCGAATTGTTAGATGCAAGTGTGGTTTCTAAACTATTATTTATTATATAAAGAAGTTCTTTTGTGTCCAAATATCTTCTTAAAACAGCATCCTTCACATACGCTAAAAAGTGTTTGGAAAAACACCACGGCATTACATTGCTCACACTGACTGGGAAAACCTACATAATGTACAACAGACAAGTTAAACTGAGTCAACCAAATACCTTTTGAATGTTTAGTTGTCTCAGAGTTTGATGATGAAGAGGCTGCGATATCATGTTTACAATGCTAGAATTGATATGTGTGCGGGAGGCGCCGCCGCGATCACTTGGATTCCTTATGTCAGTGGAAAAAAATCTATCCTTCAGTTAAAAGTAAGATATCATTTAAAACAGTCTATTTTATATTTGTGTAACTTCAAAATAATAGTGAAATGTACTTTTGTAAAATAAAGAACACAAAATGCGCTTGCCATCTCGGCCTTTGTGAAACTTCCTGAAATGAAGAAAAACTCAGCGATACTGCGTATTTATCACACAGACTGGAGAAAATTTTTTATAAAACCTTGAAGTGCCCACTTTTAAGTGTTTACGTTTTGCTTATTTGATATTAAGCATTAATAAGTCATTTTTGGAATGTGAATCATAGCACGATAAGATAAAAAACGGGAGTTGTAGTGTGGAAAATATGGTAGCCTATAATAGGAAATTATTTTGTGGACCCCCTGGCTTTGCGTCACAGACCCCTGGTCTATACAGTGTCTGACCTGACCTTAATTTGTGTTCCGAAGTTGAACAAAAAACGTATAGGGTTTGGAACGGCATGAGGGTGAGTAATTAACAACAGAATTTTCATTTTTGGATGAACTATCCCTTAAACTGTTGTCGAAAACATTCATTCATTCACAGAATAAATTGTCTGACAGCAAATAGCGCATTCTTACAGTATCTGTCGTTAAAATATTAGCATGACATTTCATCCACACCGCTAGGTGTCAGTATGCATTCAACAGGATGTTACATAAGCGCTTCAAAAAATACAAATACTGAGTGCACCTTTAAGTAGGACAGGTTTGACTGGGTCTGGTTCCACTGCATGCTTGTATATCAAAACTATGTTTTGCAGAAATATGAAGGCTTGCTGCTTTAATGTTTAAATAAGCAGACGTGTTCTCACCAGGGTTTTCACAATCTTCCCTTTGAAGCAGCCCCAAGAGTGCAGGAGAAATGTGTGTGTATGTGGCAGAAAGAGAGACTGATGAAGACTAAAGAGAAGAAGACCACAGGACAAGAACACTGAAAGCACATCTTCAACTCAGAGAGCAAAGAATGATGAGCTAACAAGAAGGCATGGCTGGAATTTTTCAACATTTATTTAAAAAAAGTTTGTTATATTTCCTTTTTTTGTCTTTTTTTTTATTTTGTTGATACCTGAGAGAATCCTTCAATAGCTTTCCTTTCCAGTCTCATTTAAAACAGCTGTGGTATGGACATCATCCCCGCTCTCTGCTCACACTCTCATGGCTGGGTGCATTTTGCACATGAGCACTTCTTACATACTCAAACACGGTCTAATCAAATGAAGATACTCACATTCAACTTCAAAGGACAGTGAAAATGAGGGCGGTGACATCACAGTGCTGAGGGCGGCCAATTAAATTTAAATGTTCAAAAATAGTGCGCTTCTTTCGTTCAGTTGGGGATTCACATACTGTATTAAAGCTGAAGTGTGATATGTGTGCCACTAGCGTCATTAAATGAAACTGCAGGTTTTCAAAACACTCCTCTCTTCTGCTATTGGCTGGATAAAGCTGACAGCCCCGCCTCAACTCACACCATTGGCTGAGTTGTTGCCGGGCCAGTGAAATGTTTTGAAAATGCCTCAGAGACACAGTGTTTACACTTTTTGGTGAAATCAGCCTAGAAATGGCTTACTTATAGTAATCTCTCTGCAATTTAACATAAAACCACTTGATTTTGCATATTAATAACTAAACACACTCCAGCTTTAAAACTGACTGACTTTGAGATACCACAGCTGAGAGGGGCAAAAGAATATTAATGATATTTTCATTCTCAATGTATGAAATGCTGTTTTGTTTCTAAAAAGGTAGTACCAATCCACCGAACCATGAGAGCATTCGACGCAAACACATACATAGAAACACAAATGCAGTCTCTGGACAGCGGATGACATCGTTGGTGGAAAGTTGAACTAGCGCCCTCAAATGTTCGTGAGGTTTGACAAAGCAGGTCTCAGGCAGCAGTTAGGGCCATCCTTGCCTTGACTATGACACTGACTGATGAACAGACAAACTGACCGAGGCTCATGCAATTGCGGTGGGTGGGACTTTGGGAGGGGGAGTGTTTAGCAAGAGACATATCCGCTAATCAGGGCTCAATGACACAGTCATCATGCTATCAGAGGGTTTAGCATTGCATAGACATTCTTGCTTCCGGGCGATTTTTGTCTTTCTCTACAGAAAAAAAAAGAGATAGTACACAAAATTTGGTAAAAAAGGGTGAGAAACAAAACTAAACCACCACCAAAGCAAACAAAACCAATATCTACTGTTCTCTGAGGAAACTGATTGGCAGTAGCGAGGCCAGCTAAGTGCTTCTGGGCACCAGACCATACCCACCTACGTCTCTACCAGCAATCTGACCTACGTCTAGCTACCCTGTCGGAAAGAGCGGTTTGAGTGCGGGGCAGAGGGTTGCGGAGGCACAGGGTTGGATTGTTAATTTCATGGGGCACTTCTTCTTCATATTTGTATCGAACATGCACGCTTGCGAGTGCACAAAAGCAAACGTACAGATGTGAGAAGCATTTACAGAGCTACGTAAGCAGATTTACTTTACAAAAATGGTGGGATCAGCCGGCACACGGGCTCACGCAATCTGGCCTTGACATCCAGTATGTGACGGTTGCATATGGTTAACACATAGTGATTTAATCTTTCAATATCTTTTCGTTTTGTATTTACATCCTTGGTTATGGCCAAAAAAAGTAAAGTACAAAAAAGAAGAATGAAACAAAACAAAACACAAGTATTGCACCTTGAAGGCGGGCAATATACGCTTAGTAAGCTGTTTGTGTAACATCATTTTGACAGCACTGTCCACTCTTGCTGGTGACCTGAAGTGAGGTTCTAGTTCCCGGGCTCGGTTCCAGCCCAGTCCTGTCAGCTACATTCAATACCATGAAGCGCTCTCTGCTGTCACGGATGCACGCGACTCCCCTTCCAGCATTCCAGCCACACCGCATCCCGTCCGCTCCCATCACGGCCCGTCGCATCAGTGCAGGCAACACTGTTCGCAAATGCATGCAACTGGTGCAAATCTGAAACAGATGGGCTTTCGAGGCCGAAGGAGGGGGCCGCGTGCTTCCGCGATCGCACGACGCTCATGCGCACATACACCCCATCGTACAGTTCAACACATGCACTGGACGCACTTTGACAAGTGCCACGCAGATAAGCACTCCTCTCAAGTTCATTTAAGCTTTGTGTTGTGTGAGGTATGAGTAGATTGTGTTTCAGTTTTTTTTTTTCTCTTCAGTTTCTGTTGCATTATTTCTCATGGTTTTTTCTAAGTCTTCTTTCATAAAAAAAGAAAACAAAATATAAAAAAGAAAATATTCCTGTTTCTTGTTGTAAATTCCTCTTGATAAAAAGACGAAGGACAGATACACAGACAAACAGAGCAGTCGACTTATCATTACAAACTATAGTGAGGTGAAAAAGAGGTGAAATTCTCTAGTTTACACTGCACGCATGGTCAAAAAGTGACTACGGCTGTTGTTTTTCTCTCTTACATAGAGCAGTTAAGCATCGAAAACGAACACACACATTTCAGTTCAAAACAAAAAGAAAGAAACGAACAGCTCAAGCTCCGAGATTTGAACTCTTTGTTCTGGAGTCATTTTTTTTATTTGTTTTCTGGGTTCGTAATTCTTTTATTATATCTTATTTTTTTTCCTAGCTCTCTCAAATAAAATTAGAAGGTAAAGCAGCATCGAAACCCTTGTGTTCACTCCATCAGCCATTCGGAACCGCCGCTGCACCGCTCGTGTTCCAAGATGGAATTCCATGCCGGGTGTTTACGGAATGCTGACAGTTCCTCTCGTTCTGATTGGCTGCCTTCCTACGCAACCTCATTATAGAGCGCCTCCTCGTCCTTGGCTCTTTCATTCTGCTGCTCCTCGTTCACATTCATTCGGTGCTGCCATTCTTTGCATGGCTCGGCCGCTCCTTTGTCTCACAAAGGACAGGCCCGTTTCTGACGGGTGTTCGTCTCAAGCCACTTCTGGCTTCGAGGGGGCGGGGACACAGAGGTCTGTTCGTGAATTGATGCGTTTCGTCATTTGTTGAGAAAGAACACGACCGGGACGTTGCTCGACTTAATACTGACTCTGAGGGTGTGCTCAGGAGCACATGAAGGTGTGGCCTCTGTTTGACAGAGAGGTTGGGGGCGTGTCCTCGGAAAACATGCGACTGAGCTGGAGGAGCTGGAGGGTGGGACCCATCATGCCTTAGTGCAAAAACTCCTTAGAAGGTGCCAGGGGTTCAATCGTCTCTGAAGATTTGGCTCTTTCAAAGCTAAGTGCTCTCATTCAACTGCTAGCTTCCCCTTGTCCCCTGCCCCACCCTGAAGAAACCAGCCGACCCCTAGTTCCGTTTTGCGAATTACTGCTTGGTATTGAAAAACCCATTCGGTTCAGGCCTGGCCACCTTGGGTCCTTCATCTGTAGTTCACTCCACGCCTCCTCTTCGTAGTCAGCGGCATATACGGTTTAGTTTGCCGTCTGCTGAAAACTAGCTTCCGTTCTGACGGAAATCGAAGTGACACTTGGTCCCACACGAAAAGAAAAACATGAAACAAAAAAAGCCCATCCAGAATTGTTTTTTCTCTCAGTCCAGAGTGAAGAGACCTCTGAGAAATCTGACAGGCTACGATGAGGAATGGCAGGCCCTCCTGTCTACAGTGGTATTTCAACGTAACTGAGAAGAAACTGTGTCTGCGAGTGTTTCTATCCTGGCTGTCAGTGTGTGAGAACACAAGTGTGTGTGTGTAAGTGTGTGTAAGTGTGTGTGTGTGTGTGCGGCTGAGGGTAGCTGCCCTGTGTCCAGAGGTGAGGTAGAACCTGTCAGCACAGAGGCAGTCTTGGAGCCACAGCCAGCCGGAGGTGTGCCCACATTTGAGGTAAAACAAAAACAACACAAAGAAAAAACATCAACGACAGCCAGTCCGCCGTAGCCCGTCAGGAGTGCGCGCGACTGTTCGCGCAGACCGGGCAACAGTAGCATCTGAGCGGAACACAGATGGGCTGGACTGAACTCTCAAAGCCCTGCATGGGAGTCCAGAACTACAGCACTGCAGTGCATACAGTAAAAATGAGGCATTCGAGTTTTGAGGTGTGTGTTTTAGTACATTTTTGTGTATGTGTGTGTGCTGGGTCTGGGAGTACGGTAATACTGGCTCCCTCCCGACACCTGTAAAACACACAAATCAGTGCGGATTGGAGGTGTAGGAGTGCCTGGATTTCCATCTCTCTGCGTGACTTTCCTGGGACAAAGAGGGGCTCGAGGAGCCCACAAATAAGCCCAGACAATGGCAAGAATGAACCGCACACGAAGTTGCTGAGCGGCACCCCTGAATGAGCACTAAAATGGCGACCGAGAGCTTTCAACGGTCCGTGTCCTACAGAGAAGGAAGGGGGGGGGGTGTGCTCTCAAAAAGTCCCAAATCATTTTGAGTAGCTTTATTTAAATATAGCACCTGATTTGGTTCAAAAAAATTCCTCCCGCTCCACACACAGGCTCAATATCGAAAAGAATCATGAGGTCTGTTAAAGAAGATCCGTGTTAGTTTGAGATACCGGCGGTTAATCTCACAAGAACACTGAGATTGACTGACCACTTCACGACCTGGCGGAGGAATCTATATGCCAGCTGCCATCCAGTCTTAGCAGAGGGCGCCTCCAGTGGTGGCGTGACAGTAGTGCAGTCTGTACATGTACAAATGCATTCAAGCTCATCATGAGTACTGCATCTGTAAGCACACTCACAGGAGTGTGTGTGTGTAGATGTATATTCTGTGTCTAAGGTGTTGGTAAACCAGTATAAGACATCATGCCGAGACAGAAGGGCCACGCGCGGGGAATTTAGTGGATGAGAGAGGGCTGAGTCTTCTCGAAGCAAAGGAAAAAAAACGTTGTCGACTTAAACCCCCGTATGAAAGCCTTTCTGAGGATGACCCCTGCCAGTGCAGCTGCTGCTGGTGAGTTTGGTGCGTGGAGGGGGGTGAGACGGGTAGAGGAACACGGGTTACAAAACGTCGCTGATTCTCCTGCCGTGGCTCGCTGGGACGTCACACGTCCTGATCCTCGAAGACCTCCAGGAAAAGTGGGGGGAAGAGTTCAGTGGGGCATTCCACCTTCATGTGCAGGAAGCGACTGGCGTGGCAGGCTCCGATCATGCGCAGGTCCGTCACCTTCATCAGCAGCTTGGGCCAGAAATGGGGAATGTTGTGCTTGCGATAGTTGATGTAGTGTTCAAACGCTAGGAGGTACATCTCCTGGCACTTCTCGATCTTCTCCACACACGTCAAGCCTGTTCGATCTGAAGAGACGAACCAGAGAAGATGCAAGGACAATACTTACTATATGATTCAATCTATATACAATATACAATCTCTCACTGCTCTTGACTAAACAATATGTAGCATTTCTTATTTATTTGTTCTACTGTAGTTTTTCTCCTATTGCTTGTAATTAGTTTCTGTTTACTTTAGTTTTAATTTACGCTAGTATTATTTTTTGTGTTACTGACACTGGTGACAAAAATTATGAAATTTCTATGGTATCAAAAATGTTGATATCATAAAGACCATATTAAAAGCAAAAATAACTATACTGTGATATTACCGTGAAATAAAACTATAAATAAAGACGAAAGATTTCGGTCATATCGCCCACCCCTAGTTCCAATTTTGACCTTATGGAGAATATTAATGTTTTTTTTTTGACCTCCAGAACCCAACTGTTGTTTATTGGATTTTCTTGCATGCTTCATCTGAGGAGTGCTGCTTATGTTATGTGGTTATTGTTAATGGAGTTCCTGCCTATATATACATTCTATTTCAAGTTAGCATTCTACCATAGAAGGCAGCTGCCTGTGTAGACAGCAGACAGTGAGGCAGCTCACTAGCTTTAGGAACAGAACCTAACAGATCTCTCAAATCCC
This sequence comes from Labeo calbasu, assembly GCA_019740295.1. Taxonomy (NCBI): domain Eukaryota; kingdom Metazoa; phylum Chordata; class Actinopteri; order Cypriniformes; family Cyprinidae; genus Labeo; species Labeo calbasu. Next base: position 3,667 of record JAHKKF010481335.1, on the reverse strand, counting down.
TACAGCTGTTTGTTGCTGCTAATGCAGTTTTGAGATTTCTCTTACAAGGCTGATTTTGATTTATGAGCACAATTAATATAATGTGTCCTCTCTCACCTGAGCTCATAAGCAGTACGGCCTGCAGCAGGGCCACCTCTGTGTCGTCCAGGTTGAACTGCGCCAGACTCTTGCCTAAGTCAAAGATGGCATCAGACACAACGCCCAGCCCTCCATTCTTTAGCTGCTCTCGTTTGACAGCCATCTCTCCGCTCAGGGTCAAGGTCTCGCTTTCCGGGTCATATCGAACTGCAGCACGTAAGGACATAATCTCCATACAGCAGCCCTTCAGCAAGATGATCTGATCCTCACAAGGCAGCTACAGAAATTAGAAATCACATTATATTGCAGACTTTTTTTTTAACATTTTCTGTTGTGGCATCATGAAAACAACTTCTTGAAAGCATTTTAAATGTTGCTATTATGGTTGTAAATTGATCAAAATATTTAAGTTTAGCTATCAGTCAAAAGTTTTTGAACACTAAGATTTTTAATGTTTTTAAGTCTCACCAAGCCTGCTTTTATTTGATCCGAAGTACAGCAAAAACAGTAACATTTTGAAACATATTTACTATTTAAAATAACTGTTTTCTTTTTTTAATATATTTTAAAATGTTATTTATTCATGTGATTTCAAAGCTGAATTTTTAGCATCATTACTCCAGTGATCCTTCATAAATGATTCTAATATTCTGATTTGCTGCTCAAAAAAATTAATTATTATTATTATTATTATGTTGAAAACAGCTGAGTAGAATTTTTCAGGTCTCTTTGATGAACAGAAAGTTCAGAAGAACAGAATTTATCTGAAACAGAAATCTTTTGTAACATTACAAATGTCTTCATCATCATCAATTTTGCTCAATTTAAAGCATCCTTGCTAAATAAAAGTAATAATTTATATAAAAAATACTGACTCCAAGCTTTTGAATGGTAGTATATAATGTTACAAAAGCTTTTTATTTCAGATAAATGCTGATCTTTGAATCGTTCTATTAATCAAAGAATCCTGAAAAATGTGCTCAACTGTTTTAAATATTTATAATTAAAATAAGAATGTTTCTTGAACAGCAAATTTCTGTGGGCTCATGTGATACTAAAGACTGGAGTAATGATGCTGAAAATTTTGCTTTGATCACAGGAATAAACTACATTTTAAAATATATTCAGGCAGTTATTTTAAATAGTAAAAATCACAATATTACTGATTTTGCTGTATTTTGGATCAAATAAATGCAGGCTTGGTGAGCAGAAGAGAATTCTTTAAAAAACATTAAATCTTTTGACTGGTGTATATATATTTTTTGCATGAATTCTTCTTCTTAACAACTGGGAAAACCCCAAAATATATAAAATATTATCATATAATTATATTTATTATAAATTATTCAAAATAATTAAATAATATAACAATATGACAGCAACAAATGCTGTATTTAAATTGTGGGTGATTTGACTTATCAAGCTTCAATTAAACTACATATATTTTATATTAAAAATATAGTCTGTTGTGTGTGTATAATCTTGCAAAGAATATGCTTTTTTTATTTTTTTGTTTGCTGACTAGTCTTTAATATTCACACAGCACAGAATGAAGCACTTATAATGTCAAACTGAATAAACGCATTTTTAAAAAATGATAGTGTTTTACAAATTTACTTAAATGCAAGGATTCATTTGTTAACTTTGACAGGTTTAATTATATACTGGCAAAGAATGACGATCCAAACACTAAAAGGAACTGAGGAGTGAAAAAAATGGCTAAAATGGCAGCAGACTGAAGTAATATTTACACTGATGTATAAAACGTTTCACATCATTTACAAAAGCATCAAAAAGTCAAGTACTGTTCAGCATTATGTGCTAGGTGCTTATTACAAAATGTGGAAAAAACAGAAGGCATAGTGCTCAGCTTAGAAAAGAGGCCGAGATACTTGTGGATGGCAGGGTAAATTTATGGTGTAGACAATAATAAATCCGTGGCCATAAGGGTGCTGTGTAGTCTACTATGCAAGAATGTTCACACTTGCGGTTAAAGGAGAGTTGGTGAATGTTGAATATGGAGAGAATGCCACAATAGCTACGACTGATGTAATGTGGCAATATCACACACACGTTCACCAAAGCCACAACTGTACAATTCATCCTAACTTGATAGATAGCATATATATGCAAACCCACCCACACTAACATACTCCTGAAATATGTGTTAGTGTGTTCTGAAAATTTGGCAACTCTTACAAGATAGACATCAGCATATTTTGTGCTAATTAGGCCAACGGACACTAACGTACTGCGATTACAAGGCTTAATTTGACAAGCTAATTGCTACTAAACACAAACACTTCAAACGGTGTAAAATCACGAAAACAAAACCTATTAGCACACTCACCTCCGAAAACATGGGCAGTTTTTTGGCAAAGTCAACAACACGTGTGATGGCTGGGGTGATGATCTTGGTAAACTCGCTGAAGGCCTCCAAATCCACTTTGTCCCCGTCTGACGTGGGGGCCACCGGAGACTGTCCGATGTCTTCCGGCTGCAGACACAGACAGAGGGTTAACTGTGACTTTTAGAACTTTTTGTAACAAGAAAATAGATATACTGATACTCCGAGCGGGATGCATGTGTGGGGTCTGGCTTTCCAGTTATGCCCTGGAAAACCACAGCGTTTGGTATCCTCAGGGTGGATTAGAGGTCAGCCATGTAAAAACTTTGGACAAACAGCCAAGTAGCCCTGGTATCCGCAGCAACATTCTATGTATGCAGTTAGAGGCATGTAACATGAGTCAGAATAGAAGTAATTATAAGTACTCAAGAGGCAGAGCTGCAATTACAGCATTACATTTTGGCCGCGGCATATATATTTTTTGAACGCGAGACACAGCTATGACTCATGGACTGCATATCTGCAGTCTGTTTCTGCTGCAATCAACACCTCTGACACAAGAATAACAAAAGAAGATATTAACATTTCTAGGAATTAAATAAGTGAAAGAAAAAGTGATGAAAAGCAATGAAAGAAGTGATGAAATTATCAAATTAAATGTCACAAATTATCTATATATGTCAACATATATATTATGGAATTATGCATATTATATAATATAATAATTTGTTAAAAAATAAATTTTAAAATATATGAAAACAGAATTTTTTGTTCACGATATTACTATTTTACTGTATTTTGCTAAAATATAAATTCAACATATAATATATACACTACCGTTCAAAAGTTTGGGGTCAGTAAGACTTGTAATAGTCTTTAAAGAAGTCTCTTATGCTCATCAAGGCTGCATTTATTTGATTAAAAATATAGAAAAAAAAAAACAGCAATATTGCAAAATGTTTTTACAATATAAAATAATGTTTTTTTATTTTAACATACTTTAAAATAGAATTTATTCCTGTGATGAAAAGCTGAATTTTTATCAGCTGTTACTCCAGTCTTAAGTGATCCTTCAGAAATCATTTGAATATGCGGATTTATTATTAGAATGATCAATGTTGGATAATATCAACAGTTGTGCTGGCAAATATTTTTTGGAACCTGTGATTTTTTTTTTTTCAGGATTCTTTCATGAATAACAAGTTTAAAAAGTACAGTGTTTATTCAAAATATAAATATTTT